>BRZM01000434.1:63495-132724 GCA_033238685.1 Lates japonicus | reverse complement strand
GAGAGGAGAAGACAGTGGAAAATGTCAGTGTACAGTGTTACTCTGTGAGAGATGATAAGGGTTACAATCCATCAAACTGCCGGTTTGACAGCTCCTATTGTTGTCTTTGCATAAATTAAAATGATGAAATTGTTTTTATTATTTATTTGATCATTTTTAATCGTGATTTTCTTTATCTTTAAAGTTAGTGCTGCAGAGTTACTAGGAATCAACCTCACGCAGTCAGATATAGGTACCGTTTGTTTTTTTATTTTAACTATTTAAACTGTTTTCATAAAACACAGAAATATAATTTAAAGAAAAAACAACTTGCAGATTTAACAGTCCGTGCGGAGAGGTTGCAAGACCACAACGACAGTTTCAGCGGGGTGTTGGCTGACATCCGAGAAGCTGAGGAAACGGCGGTGCGTTCCGCCGAAGCTCCCCGCGAGTACGTCGTCCCTTCGCGGGTTGAAGGCCGCTCTGACTCCGTTCAAAATCCTGCGGTGTTTTACGGCGAAATCGAAGGCATCCAAGAGGCGGAAAACCCGACGGCGAGGCGTCGTACGGAGGCTCCCCGACGGCGAGTGTCCCGTCCGCGGGGAAGCAGACCGTCCGGTGAGGCCCGGGCTCCGGCGGTGCGCCCGGAGGGGACCGTCCGACCCAGGGTGGCTCGTCCGCGGGGAAGCGGTCCGTCCGGCGAGGCAGAGGCTGAAGATTCACCGACGCGGCCGCAGGCGACCGCCCGTCCCCGGGTAAACAGGCTCTCCAGAAGACGTACAAATCAACCGGGAAGACCGAGACCAGATGTATCGGGTAAGCTCGCCCACGATTTTTTTTTTTTTTTAATGTTTTTTTTTTTATCTTCTACACATGAAAAAGTAATTCTAAAAACTCGAGACGATGTTGTCTCTTCGCGCTGTAACATTCAAATGAAATTACAACTTCCTCGTAACACCCGGTCACGGGGCGATGTCGTCATATCCTATGATGACGTAGCGTATTGTCATTGGTTTGTGGTTATACTCATCAGGATCCCCCGCCCCCGTTCTAATATGAAACATTTGTTTTTTTGTTTTTTTAGTATGATTGTTTTGCAAATCTGTTATGAATGATTCTGCCTTTTTTTAATTCAACAATGACATTTACAGGACCTCTGACATCCACTCCCACGAGAGCCCCAGCGGAAACTCCAGCGCCCCGCTCCGCGATAGCTCCCTGGGTTTCTCCCGTGAGAGCTCCCTCCTCACCCTCCGCAGCGGTTCCCCCCTCCCCGACCCCGGGTCCTTCCACCTCCGGTCTTACCGGAGCCTCCCCCGCCCTTCTCTCGAGGGCCCCTGCGAGACCCTCGAGACGTCGCAGGATCCAGAGAACCAGGACAGCCATCGTCAGGAGACTGTTTAACGGTATGTGTGTGTTTTTTTTTTTTGTTTTTTTTTTGTTGTTTTTATGTTTATACATTTAGGATTATCAAGCGACGTTTTTCTCATCTCATCTCATCATCTTTGTTTTACAGAAAGCGGGCAAAGATTAAACGGAACCGTACGGAGCGCTCAATCATCGGCTGGTCACCAGCAGCAGAGAGTCGGAAGGCCCCGCAACGGCGCTCATCAGCATTACCTGACGACCCTGCAGTTACTCTGTAATGTAGTACACACTTTTATTTCTTCCTTTTCGGCCGTGTGTGAAAAAATGCAATAGTCTGTGAAACTGGTAGGAAGAGTGTGATTTTTATTTTCTTAGTTTTTTTAGATATGGATCAAGAATTTGATTTTGAGCCTTTAGATCAAGTCCCTGCTGATATAGAAATAGCTGTAGACCAGTTAAGCGTTATCCCTGTCACCACTCCGCTAGATTTACAAAATAGTTTTTACTTAGATGAAAACGCTGAAGCCTCTTTTGCAGAAGTCGCACAAGACAGTTCCATCCGTGACCCCTTACATGACATAGAAAACGCTCTCCAAAACCTCAATTCACCCCCTCTAGCCACGCAAGATGAAAACAGTTACATCCCTTTGCATGTCATAGAAAACGTTCTGCAGAGCCTCGAAGAAATCTCTCTACCGGCCCTTTCCCCGCAAAACGAATCTTTACTAAATGAAACCGTCGAAACCTCCTTAGTTGAAATTGGACAAAACAGTTACGGCCCTGACCCTTTGCAGACCATAGAAAATGCCCTCCAGAGTCTGAATCAAACCCCTCCGCCAGCTCTCCCCCCGCAAAGCGATCAAGACGCGCCTCTCTCTCCCCCCTCTTCTTCACACGCAGACACACAGACGCAGAGTTCCCCCGCACAACAGCAGGGTGGGGGTTTAGGAGGGGGACAGCCTCCTCATCCCGTTCCAGAGCAGGATGAGAGATTTAGTAGGAGCAGAGAAACTACAACAACCACGCACAACCGCTTTAACACGCTAAGAATGAGACGCACCTTTGCCGTTCCTACCCCCGGAAATGTGCCCAATATCGCAACATTTTATCGAGACGTGATAGGGATTATTCAGGAATTGGCCGATGAGGCGAGATCGCAGGCTAGACGCAACGATGTAATACAGTTGGAGGTTGTGGGTGAAAATGTACGCAACCATGTCGCAGTTACCGTGGACGATCAAGGTGAAAATATTCTCCCGGCTTTTGAAGAATTGCTTGAACGGATAGTGCAGTCAAACAGTAACATCGCCGCGGATGAGAACATAGAATTAATTGTTCAGGTGGCGCAGAACCCCAGAGGGGGTGCCAAACGCAGGCTGGAGAAAACCTTAGACTGTGAAATCCTCAGCAAAAAAAGACGCCACTTGTTTATGGTAAACAACAGAAACGATCAGCTTTGCTTTGCCATCAGCCTAGCTCACGTTATCCATCCCACCCTCGCAGATAGAGAGTGCGACAACCTGGGGAGGGACTTGCAACGCCAGGCCGGTTTAAATGATCAGACTCCCGTCACTTTCAGCGACGTTGACAAATTTGAGAATATTCTAGGCCGCAAAATTGTGGTGTTTTACAGAACATCTCACAGTAAACCCCTCTCTCATTTTGAGACAAAATTCTCAGATCGTTCCAGGCCTCTGTTTCTATTTTTACTACAAAACCACTACTATGGAATAAAAAATCTCAAAGCCTTTCTGGGCGCGTCATTCGTCTGTGATTATTGTTACAAGACTTTTAATTGCCCCTATACCCACTACTGTAAAGGTTACTGCGCGGTGTGCAACGACCCCGTCTGCCCTACGCAGGAACTCAGGCCCGTAGATTGCTCAGACTGTAACAGAAAGTGTCGTTCGCCCTCCTGCTTTGCCAGACACAAAGAGGTTGATTCCGATGAGGCGTACGGACGGGCGTTCAGCTTCTGCGACCGAGTAAAAAAATGCAAACAATGTAAACTTTGTTACCACATCAATATGACATCAGGCAGAGCGACACATCGTTGTACAGTACCAAAATGCACCATCTGCGGAGAGAAACTACCGCGCGACTCTAAAACCGACGATCACCTGTGCTACATTCCACCTCTTCCTCGAGACATCTCGTGTCCTGATTTGATCTTTTATGATTTTGAAACATTTGCGGGTGAAAACGGCGAGCACATCCCCTTTTTAGTGCATGCAAAAACACTGAAAGGTGTAGAGAAGGTGTTTTACGGCCCTAACTGCGTTAAAAACTTTCTTTTACATTTTAGGAGCAATCAGTACAGACAGAATGTCTTTATAGCCCACAACGCTAGAGGATTTGACAGCTACCTGGTTTTAAAAGGTATACTGAAAGAGGGTGCGTCGCCGCAGCAGATTCTGATGAACGGCAGTAAAATCCTCAGCTTTGAGGAACCCGATTATCACCTCAAATTCATAGACTCCCTTTCATTCCTTCCCATGCGTCTTAACGCTATGCCCAAGGCCTTGGGCTTCACCGACCAGACTAAGGGGTATTTCCCTCACAAGTTCAGCTCACAAAATCACCTCAACTACGTAGGACCATACCCTCCACCCTCCGACTACGGTGTAGAACGCATGGCGATGCGCGAACGGGAAGAATTTGACGCTTGGTACGGTGAGGTCTGTCGAGGGACCTTTAACTTTAGGGAGGAAGCCGTGCGTTACTGTAAAAATGACGTTGACATTCTCTCCAAGGGCTGCCTTAAATTCAGGGAACAGTTTTTAGGCGAGACGGGCGTAGACCCTTTCAGTTCCATCACCATCGCCGGGGCCTGCATGAAGGTGTTTCGCACCAATTATCTACCTCCTAAAACCCTGGCCCCGACAACTACAAACATCGACATAAAAGATTCTCAAACGCTTCAATTCAGTGGCTAGAATGGGTGATGCGCAAACAAAAAATCTTTATCCAGCACGCTCTAAACATGGGGGAAAAACAGATCGGCCCTTTTTTCGTAGACGGTTATGCTGAGATTAACGGTGTAAAAAATGCCTGGGAATTTCACGGTTGCTTTTACCACGGCTGTCCACGTTGTTTTAATCCCACAGAGACTTGCCCCTTGAGGGGCGTTACCTTCGGCAAACTGCATGCAGACAGTGAGGAGAGAGTGGAGGCGTTACAGACCGAACACGGGGTCCGCGTCGTGGTCGTGAGAGAACACGAGTGGGATGAGATGAAAAAATCATGCGCAGAGGTTAAAGAGTTTCTCCGGCGTTATAACGCTCCCGAGCCTCTCTGCCCACGCAAAGCTCTTTACGGAGGTAGAACGAGCGCTTTAAAGCTGAGACACACAGCAGGGTCTGACGAAACTGTCCACTACGTAGATGTCACTTCTCTGTACCCCTGCGTTAACAGTACTTGCTCTTACCCATTAGGTCACCCCACCATCATTTACAAAGATTTTGGGGACCCGAGCAGCTACTACGGTTTAATCAGGGCTACTGTGCATCCACCTCGCGGTCTTTTCTTCCCTGTGTTACCTTACAAAAGTTTAGGAGGCAAATTACTCTTTCCGCTTTGCCACACCTGCGCAGAAACTAATAATCAAGAGGGTCCCTGTGAACACGACGAGGAGGCTAGAGCTCTGACGGGGGTCTGGGTCACGGTTGAATTTAACAAAGCCCTGGAACTGGGGTACAGAGTGAGTAAAATTACAGAAGTGTGGCATTTTGACAAGAGCAGCGACACGGTGTTTACTGACTACATACACACCTTTTTGAAAGGCAAGCAGGAAGCGTCGGGTTACCCACCTGAGGCGACGGACCGAGACAGCAGGGAAAAATACATCAGGGACTATCAGGATCATCAGGGCATTCTCTTAGATGCAGACAAAATCGAGACCAACCCGGTGAAGAGACAGGTTGCTAAACTGTGTCTCAACAGTCTGTGGGGAAAGTTTGCACAGAGGGATAATTTGCTTAAAACAAACATCGTCTCAGATCCTGAAGAATTCTTTAGCTACTTGTTTTCAGGTAAATACCAAATAGAGTACTTTGACATTCTCGACAGCGACAGAGCTTTAATCAGGTGGAAATACGCTGACAGGTGCGTCCAACCCCCGGGTAAACAAAGTAATATATTTATCGCTGCATTCACCACGGCACACGCGCGTCTGAAGCTGTACAGTTATCTGGAAATGTTGCAAGAGAGGGTTCTTTACATCGACACAGATAGCTTAATCTATGTGGTAAAAGAAGGTGAGACACCCCTAGAGTTGGGTAACTATTTGGGGGACTTGACAGACGAACTGGGGGGTGACAGCATTCAGGAGTTTGTGGCGGCGGGGCCCAAGAGTTACGCGTACCAAACCAGAAATAAAAAAAAAGTAGTCATGCGAGTCAAAGGCATCACTCAGACCAAAGAATGCTGCGAGCGGGTCAACTTTGACAGCGTCAGAGAGCTGGTGGAGGGTTACCTGCGCAATTCTCGCGAGGGGGTGATCGAGATCCCTCAACACAGCATCAGGCGCTATAAAAAGGGCTTTGTGCTGAAAAACCTATCATTTAACAAAAAGTTTAGGGTGGTGTATGACAAAAGACGACTCTTTGCTGACGGAACAACTCTGCCTTTCGGCTATTAAGCTGGACTGTTGTGAAAAATAAAATAAAATGTCACACTCTGCCGTTATGGAGGAAATAGAATTTGAACCCAGATTTATCTTTCCTTTTTCATGTTTAATTGTGGGTCCGAGCGGGTGTGGGAAAACCTATTTTGTAAAAAATGTACTAGAAAACTGTGATCAAGTTATGAATATTGTACCTGGAAATATTGTGTGGATTTATACTTCTTTTCAACCTATGTACAGTGAACTGCAAAAGATGAATAAAAATATAAAATTTGTTAAAGGATTACCTGATTCTTTTGAAGATGAAAACCTGTTCCCTCCTGATCAAAAGCATTTGATTATTCTGGATGATGTTATTTTTCAAGCCTCTAACCATCCTGAAGTGGTAAAAATTTTTACACAGTATCGTCATCACAGAAACATGAGTGTCATGATGTTGACTCAAAATGTCTTTCACCAGGGTAAACACAGTCGCACTATAAGTTTGAACAGCAATTATTTAGTAATGTTTAAAAATCCACGGGATAAACTACAGATTAACATATTGGCTCATCAGATTTTTCCTTCACAAAAAGCATTTTTCTTAGAGAGCTTTGAAGACGCCACCAAAGACCCTCACGGCTATTTAATAGTAGACCTCACACCCGTCTGCCCAGAGCGATACAGACTGAGGACCGGTGTACTTCCTCACCAGTGGCTGACCGTTTACATTCCCAAAACATTGACATAGATCATTATGTCGGCGCGTATAAAAAGGAACGCTCCCTTGCTGACGGCTCTGTACCACGCCACGCCCAAGAAACGTAAAGACATTCTTATTCACAGCTCCCCTGATTTTATCCAGACGTTGTGCGAGATCGCTTTAAATCTTCTGAAGGGAAACATCCCCTTGACTCCTTCTCAATTTAAAAAACTGAAGAGGCAGAAAAAAATTATCAGACTGCTGGCTGATAAAAAAACCAGTATAAAACGGAAACATCAGGCTCTAAAGAAGCAGACGGGCGGATTTCTTTTACCTCTGCTCTCAGCCGTCGTGCCTCTGATCGGAAATCTCATCGGAGGGCTGATCCCAAAATGACTTTAAAGAAGGCGCAAAAAATGTTTCTCGTCTCCCCCCATCAGTTAAATCGTCTGACTCAACCGACGTCATCCATCAGAGAAACCGCGGAGGATGATTTGGACGCAAGGATGAGAGCCATATTAAACGAGCAGGGGGTGAGCTCTCATGAAAAAATTAAAAAGTACAACGCATTACTGCAAAGATATCTGAACTTTATGAAGCAGGGTCAGAGAGACGAGCGTCGAGTGACTCTGACTCTGCAACCGGAACAGGTCGGTGACAGGTCCGACCCCCAGGACGATGATAACGCTCAGACGTCTTCTCACGGCGTGCAGGTGTCTGACGGTGCAGATTTTGACCGTACGGTCGAGGATGTTTTGAAAAGTCTCCCTCCGCGAGATCGCAAAAATGCCGAGTACGTCTTAAAGAAATTATCAGAGAGCCACGAAGGTTGGAATTCAAAGGGAGAATTTGTTTATAAGGGCGATGCTGTAAAAGGGTCTCATATGATTGATTTATTCAAACACCTCTCGCTCCCTTTTAAGAAAAAATCCAGAGGCCCGCCGCCCGCGGGTTGGTCAAAATTTTTAAATACTCTGTCGGAACTAAACGTCCCTTTATCCTCTATAAATAACCCGCAAGCTCGCGATCAATACCGTCTCCTCAAGAGGGACGTGGACGGTTCCCAAGAGACAGATTTTGAAACGCCTCGAGACACGCCTCGTGCAAAAAGGAGGAAGAAGACGGCGCATACGCTATCCCCCCGCTGGATTACTCCTGAGAAAGAAGTAGCAGCCGAGCGGATAACCAGAAAACAAATAACTCTGTCCCCGCGATGGATTAACATTTAACATCTTAAATAACTGTAACACACAAACAATTTTTTTGTCTTTCATCAATAAAGTGTTTATTAAACATATTTTGTGAGTATACAGTTTTTATTCAAATCACACGTGGGTAAATAGTAGTGAGAAAAGTACATATAAAAGATAAGGGTTAAACAGGTCAACTATTTATTCTAAAATATAAAAAGGAGTAAAATAAAAACTAACATTTATTTGTAGCAATCTTTAAGCAACTGTAAAAAACAGCTCCCCTGCTTCGGGACGCCGTTGATTTTATTTTTAACACAACGTTGATATTTTTTCACATAGTCGTACACAGTAAGGTCATTCTTTATCACGTCATCGTCGTACAAAGACAGTACTTGTTCAAAAGATAATCCGCACGCCCTATGGCAGAGATAATAGACGCAGTGTTGGCCGCAGACCGTCGACAGGTGGTGTTGCAGCTGGTTGTCGTGGTACTTGATGTTTTGAGAGCGGTCTTCCAAAAACTGTATGATGCTCGAGGGGTAGTGAACAAAGTCCGGCGGAAATCCATAAGAGTCAAAAAAGGTGGCCTCGCGGTTCTTTTCTAAGGTCAAAGCCAACCAGTGCTCCCCGGGCATGTGAGCCGGGTGTGTGTTGACTATAAAGTAGGCGGGGGTTTTAAAGGATGGATTCAGCAAGGGTAGTTGATCGGACGCCCACACACCGCAAAACACATCCCCCAGTAGACTATGCAAAAGATTCTCTAGCTGAATGTTATCCATCTTTTAATAATAATCCACCAGAACCTGTCTCTTAGAGTTGATCTCCAGAATAGAATCGTAACAGGCGTAGACGATAAGCGTAGTGGTATGCGGAAGGGGAACTCTAAATCTCATCTCCAGTCTTAGATTGCCGTTTGAGACGGGAGACAGGGCGTCGTTGTCGTCGCCCGGGTTGAGATTAAACACAAACAGAGAGTAGCCGTCGTTAAATTCCTCACGGTTGATACTCAGAGGTAAATCTTTAAGATGTCTCCCTGTAGCCAGGAACATGTTGTAAAATTCTCTGACGGACAGCCCGATGTTAAATTGGGGCTGGAAAGCCTTAGCTGGAACCTGTCTGCCATCCTGACAGAGAGCCAGATATTCGACGTCGTTGTGAATGAAATTAAAGGGCGACAGGTCTCTTCTTCCCGTGAAAGCCTCGTGGTGCACCATAGCCAGAACCACGTACTTAGGCATGGCGCCCAGAAAAAGATTCTCCTGGTTGCATATCCTAGAGTTCTCCGGGATGGAGTATGTTTTCACGTTGACCCGCGAGAGGGGGTAGAGAGCGTTACCTTTCATTAAGGCCGCGGCGTGACCTAACCTGACGGCTGGGGACACAGACACTTTTTTAACAAATAGAGAGGCTCCCAATATTCTCAGACGAAAAGCAGAGTCGCGGGCTCCCGTGAGGCAAAAGGCATCGCTGGCGCGGGTCAGTTTAATTCTCAAATCGACCGAGTTCAGCAAAAGTCTCTCGCAGAAAAATATGTCCCCGTGAAGAGGGCCGAGTAGGTGTACTTCTCTGGAGTTGGCTGTAAAACCGGCTCTCTTATTTAGCCCTCTATTAGGACCGTTAACGGTCACTATAGAGTTTACGGCTCCGGAAGTATCTTTGTAAAAAAGACCGCCGCTGAACTGACTCTTGAGCGTGTCCTCTGAAAAGTTGAGAAGAGTCTCAAGCATGGCGCGGTAGGGATGCGTGGCGCTCGACTGCGAAATCAGTCTATCCCCCAAAGTAACGTCGCACTGGCTGAAAATTGTATTTAGAGGATAATTGATGAGGGCCACAGCCGCGTCGTTGGCCAGGTCCGTACCGTCGGCGTTGGTGATTTTCACGCGGAGATGCAGCAAGGTATCGTTCAGGTCCAGATACTTGTCCCCGTCTCCGGGAATGAAAAATTCTATAGGACCCCCGTCGGCGATGGCTGACAAGGGGGAAATTTCTGTGTAGATTTTATCATCGATGGAAAGCTGCGTCATAGGCGCAGAAAATAAATCCAGCTCCGCCAGAGTACATTCTGCAGATTTCTGATGTAATAGGGCCATTTTTTAAAAGGGCTGTAAAAAAAATCAAATAATGAATTATAATTAAAAAATATCAGAGCTCCGGGCAGACTTCTTCTTCACACGCCTGCTTTTCGCGACTGATTTCCTCTTTTTACCGCCCGAGCGTTTATTAGAGCTTGAGGGGGCATGTTCTCCCGGAGGTCTCTTTCTCGTCCTACGCGACAAGACCATAATACCTCCGGATCCCTCCTGCTTCGGATCGTTGCTGACTCGTCTCATCGCGTGGCTGAACACGTCCGAGGCGATGTTGCTGGCCGCCGCTTTAAGATGAGGTTTAGCGATGGCGAAACCTTTCTTCACCAGAGGACTTACAAAACGAAATAATTTAGAAAACAAAGAGCCTATGCCGCGACCGTACATAACGGGAGCTCCGTAAAATCCCGGCAAATTCCCTCCTACCTGACTCTCATAATAATGTACAAAGCGGTGAGGATCCTCTCTCAAGCCTACACGAGCCATTTTCTTTCTCTTTGACTTATCGTACACCGCTCGCCAAAGTCCCCCTTCCCGGCAGATGGATAGTTACCGTCGCTCAACAGCTCGATACTGAATGATGTCGGCGCCGACAAATGGGTTATATAAGCCGACGGGTTCAAGTTTTCGGTCTAAAGTGAAGCGTCAAGATAGTCTTGCCGTAGGTAAATTCTACCGGTTTGTTTTGATCCGTTTTTATCTCGATTTGAATGTTTTCAATGTGGTGCTTGGCCACCGGTAAATAATAAGCGGGGTTGAAACACTGCGTGATAATATCGCCGTACGTTCCTTGAATATCGATCGTTCTCAAAAGCGGCGCGTAAACGTCGCCTACCAGCTGCTGACTTACTACGTCGCAGTAACAGTACATGTGATAAAACCCTGCACGTAAATCCGCAGGATAGGGAGCCATCTTTTGGTCAAACTTGAACCATTCTCCCGATTTCAGGCCCATCAGGTAAGCCGCGGGTCCGCTAAAGAGTACGTGGGTTTGACCTCCGGCCTGGAAATCAAACCTTTTCTGAATACCGCTATAGGCGACATAAATATCAGAATCAATTTTTCTGAAAAAACTTTCAATCTCTGTCTTGAAGTTTTGTAAGTTGCTGTAATAACCTCCTCTAAACCTTTGACGATGTACCGCGCTCTCCGTTTCCGGTTCTTTAGGCTTTTCCCTCCAATAAAAGTAGGCGTCATCCTGCGTTATGGTATAAAAGGTGTGCGGGTATGAAATTTGCGTCAAGGCGACCTCCCACCGCCCCTCTAAATCGATGTGTTGCGCTAAATCCACGCGGTAACTGGAACTCTTGTTGTCTTTGAAAACGTTGAGGCTGGCGTTGGAGGGCAGGGTAATGAAAAACCCCTCGTCCTTCGGCCCGTACATGATGAAATGATGGTTGTTGCGAACGCGCGTAGATTTTTATACATTTTTTAAATCTGACGCCTTGACCCAGCTGTTAAATTTCTCAGGCCAGTTTTTCCAACGTACAAAGACCTGTTTTTCACCTTTAACGGTGCGCCGCTTCAGAATCTTCTCTACGTGGTAGACTCTGTCTTTCTCCATCGTTACTTTTTGCAGCTCTGCCTCGTAAAATGAACCTTGGATGGGCTCTCCGTCGTAATCTGTTAGTTTGTACACAGGAGGGTCGCGAGGGATGCAATCGGATACTGTAAACACCTCGTCTGTAAAACTCTGTTCATATTTTTTATCAAACACCCCCCTCAACTTTGAAATCCTGACTAGGTCTCCCTTCTTAAAATTCATCTTTGATTCACCCTTCCGACGGGCTTGAGATGTACCGTACAAGTTTTGAAACACTTGAAAAGTGTTCTCTGAGGTCACCTGCATAGGTTTCATTTTAATACTGCTGTGATAGCTGTGATTATAGCTTTTCACCAAGTCTTGTAGGACATCGAGGTAGCGCAGAGTGTTGTTTGCTGTAAAATATCTCCACATTCTACCTTTTAAAGTACGATTAAATCTTTCAATCACAGAGGCTTTGAGGTCGCTGGCTGTGGAAAAATGAATGATACCGTGTTTTTTCATCAAACCCTCGAAACTCTTGTTTAAAAATTCTTTCCCCGCGTCAGTTTGTATTTTTTCAGGCGTCTGACTTTCGTCAAAAATGGATTCAAAGGCCTTCACCACCTCGGCTGCAGTTTTTCTTTTCAGAGCTCTTACGTAAGCTTTCTTGGAAAATATGTCTATGACCGTTAATAAATAATTATACCCATCATTATACTCAGACAGGGCTTGCATATCGCACAGGTCCGCTTGAAATTGGTTTAAAGGGCGTGGGGCGAAAACTCTGTTTCTAGAAAAATGTATTCTGACAGGTTTGTGTAGAGTGTAAGCGTCCTGCCCCGCTAGAAATGTTTTGACGTTTTCTAGCGCAACCGTCTTTCCCGTTTCATCTTGCACGCCCCTGCGGAGCCGCTCCACACCTCCGAAGCTCCCCGGGTGGGCGGGATTGTAATACACTTTTTTCATGAAGCGTGTCTCAGACATGTTAAAACCGGAATGAGAAGAGAAGACCGGGCGTAGGTTATTTATTCATTTTTTATTAGACGTCAGCAAAGCAACAGCGACAATCATTTTTGATTAACTAAACAGCGGCAAACAATTTTTTATCAAAAGCCTACATCTAACATCTTTGAATAACAAAACATCAGCAAACATTTGTTTATCAAAAGCCTACAACTAACATCTCTGAATAATGAAACATCAGCACACAAAAGTCTAAGGCTAGCGTTTTATCATTATTAAAGTCTGAGCTAAGACAGAATGATCTAGAGTACGGTGGATAACATTGTGTAATTTTTTGAGTTCAACCAAGATATTTACAGAATGGTTGTTTTGCACAAGTGTGCTGGTAACATCGACGAGCAAAGCATAAAAAGCGAGCAGATGAGAGGGCCTCACTACATCTCTAGTTAGTTCTTTTAAAATTTCTTTAAAGCTTTCTGACAAACCAGATTTGCTCATAAACGCTGTGTAGTGTACCATCGCTTCCCAAAGCATAGGAGCGGAGCAGGTCCTGGTTTTTTCCAACAAGTTTTCCAGTCTCTCAATGTCCGCATCTTTAACCAAAACGTTGGTGTTTCTGTCTGTTGCAACTTTGTTCTCAATAGCCTGACACAAGAGCTTAATTAACCGAGTAATGATAATTTGGCTCTCGATGTCAGCGGCGACTTTTCCCCAGTAGCTCCCCATTTTCAAAGATAAATCTGGTATATACAAAGTTACAAACTCAAGGGTTCGCCCAAAACTCGGTCATCTCGTCCAGATGTTCGGATTTGATCTCGTCGTTTCCGGTCACACTTTCATACATGTGAAAGATGGGGTCGTAGATGGCGCTCGCCGATTTCAGCTCGAGCAAAAGAGTCTCCGCGGTGATCCTAATTTGGTGCTCCGCTGCCTGGATGTTGTGCAGGGTCAAGAGGTGACGGATGGCTGGAATAAACTTTGGGGTGTAGAGTTTTTTCATCAGTCCGTAAAAGTTGTCCTGGTAGAAATCATTCCCGATCACATCCAAGCACTGGTGCTGTCGCTGGCTAGGGTGGTTAATCAGGCATCCGTGGCAATTTTCTTCCTTGTACTTGCACAGAATGACGTTGAGCAGGTGAAGCACGGCTGCTTTTACAACTTTGAAGAAGCCGGTGGACCATCCGTCGAGCTGGTCCACCACGCCATCTCCTAGTCTGGGTGGAGTCTGATCCGCCGCGTCGTCTTCTGGCATGTCATGTGGCGGTGTCAAATAAGCGAGTGATGATGAACATGAAAGGGGTGAAGACACGTCCACGCCGCTGTCGTTTTTCGACGAGGATGAACTCGAATCAGAGGAGGAGGAGGAGGAGGACGAACTCGAATCGGAGGAGGAGGAACGTGAAAGAGGCGGAGCCACGTTCTCATCTTTCAGTGTGGGTGGAAACACGCTCTCATCTTCCGGCGTGGGCGGTAAAGTGGGAAGGGGTGGAGACATCTCAGGGCACGACGCAAAACGTCTGAGGGGTAGAGTCAGAGAGAGCTCCGGGCACGACGCCGAACGTCTGAGGGGTAGAGTCAGATCGGATGATTGTGAGAGCTCAGGGCACGACGTCGTACGTCCGAGGGGCGGTGGGGTCAGAACCATGCCGGAGAAGAGATCCTCCGGGGTCTCCGATGCCGGGGAAGGCGGAAGAGAGTCCAGACACACCTCGTTCTCGGACTGCTGGCTGGTTCCCGCGGAAGGTGGAGGGCCGTCCATACACACATCGCTCTCGGACAGCTGGCTGGTTCCCGCGGAAGGTGGAGGGCCGTCCATACACGCATCGCTCTCAGACTGCTGGCTGGTTTCAGCGGCCACAGTTTTAGAGTAAGGACCCCAAAACTTTGAAAGGTCTTTAGGCGTCAAACGTCCGCTCCTGGTGATTCTCTTGATAGAAGGCATGGTTCTTCCAGTGTTTTTTCAGCAATGGATATCGTACGCTCCGGACGGATGTCTTTTATAGCGTGTAAAAGTACAGCCCTCCTTTTTTAAAAGGGAGGGGCAGGGGGGTGTGGTCTTAAATGAAAGAAGATTCTTTTTTTGTCACCAGAGTGTCGTTCCAGTCGCGGCAACTGTGAAAAAGCATGGTGATTTTATCACTGATTTCTTCCATCTTTTCGGACCAGGCTGCAATAGGCAGAGTCAACACATTGCAAAAAACTCCGCATTCTGAGTTGAAAAGATCCAGAACAAAGTAATGTCTCGATTCCCGCTTACGGGGTTCCCCTTTCTCGGACACCTCCTCCTTTTGCATCTTGTAACTGGCGCGATAGAACCAACGGCCTGTGCCTGAGGTTTTTGTCAGCCAAATGCCCGCAAATGTCTCTTTTTGCTCACAGAGCTCGTTGGCGCTGGGAAAAGGACTCAGCTTTTGTTTTTTCGCAGGAACGGAATCAGCTTGTTCTTCTTCTTCTTCTTCATTCTCACTGACGTTTCTAGGGTTGACCAGCTTTAACACCCCCCAGTCGTTGGAAGACAGCGTGGCTAGATCCGTCCAGGCCCCCAGCGTTTCACCTTCATCCCGCTGATAGAGACACATTTCTCCAGTCTTGTACTTGAACACGTAGCCCCAGCTACCGCGTTGTCCGTAAGGCTCCAAAGACCATTCTTGGTGCAAAGACGCTGGAGGAGGCGTCTGAGCCCTCTGCAGATACACCGTGGATTTTTCAAGAACGTCTGCGTTACGCCGTGATTCTTGTAAAATGGTAACAGCGGTCTCACTAATAAGCGCTGTAGTACAAGCGGTCGACATGGTAAACTTGCCACTCTATTCAAACTAAGCGCGAGCGTCTGCACCCGGGGGGGGGGGGGGGGGGGGGTGGCGGCGAGTTTTTTTTTTTTTTGTGGGGGGGGGGGGGGGGGAAATGACGTAAAAGCATTTTGATGGGTGGGGTTAGGGGCGGGACAGGAAGTGACGTCATTTTAATTTATGCAAAGACAACAATAGGAGCTGTCAAACCGGCAGTTTGATGGATTGTAACCCTTATCATCTCTTCTGTGGACAGAAACAGCTCAACTGTAGCTGAGATCACAACTAGATTCCGCCGTATCTTTCTGTAGCCACTCCTCAAGCAGTCAACAGCCCGAGCGGCGACAATGCACCGTCCCCCAGCTCAATAACAAATACAGCCGCTCTGGAGCTGTTGGAGTCGGCTGACACTGAGCGGCATCTGAGCGGATCGAGAGGCGAACTCACCTGCTTTCAGCACTGATGTTGCTGCAGGATGGAGGTCCGCTCCGCCGCTGCCACACAGTCCTCCATCTTCCCTATAGCTGGTGCTGTCTATGTGTGTGTGTGTGTGTGTGCGCGCGCGTCGTTCGCCTGCCTCCCAGCCCCTCCTTCCTCCCACCGCCACCGTCACATCATCGTAGGACTCAGCAAGCAGCTTGTCCACTGTGACTATTACCTTTTAATTCACACACACACACACACCCACACACACACACATATATATATATATATACATATATATATGTATATATATATTTGGACAGTGACACAAGTTTTGTTATTTTAGCTGTTTACGAAAACATATTCAGGATACAATTATATAATCAATATGGGCTTAAAGTGCAGACTCTCAGCTGTAATTTGAGAGTATTCACATCCAAATTGGAGCAAGGGTTTAGGAATTACAGCTCTTTAATACATATACATATACATACAATATCTTTTTCAAGGGACCAAAAGTAATTGGACAATTGACTCAGAAGGCTGCAAAAAAAACAAAAAAACAAGGCTGCATGGGCTCTTCCCTCGTTAACCTGTCATCAGTTAAGCAGTTAAAAGGTCTGGAGTTGATTCCAGGTGTGGCGTTTGCATTTGGAAGCTGTTGCTGTGAACACACAACATGCGGTCAAAGGAGCTCTCAATGGAGGTGAAACAGACCATCCTGAGGCTGAAAAAAAGAAGAAATCCATCAGAGAGATAGCAGAAATGTTAGGAGTGGCCAAATCAACAGTTTGGTACATTCTGAGAAAAAAAGAGTGCACTGGTGAGCTTGGGAACTCAAAAAGGCCTGGACGTCCACGGAAGACAACAGTGGTAGATGATCGCAGAATCCTTTCCATGGTGAAGAAAAACCCCTTCACAACATCCACTCAAGTGAAGAACACTCTCCAGGAAGTAGGTGTATCACTATCTAAGTCTACCATAAAGAGAAGACTTCATGAGAGTAAATACAAAGGATTCACCACAAGGTGCAAACCATTAATCAGCCTCAAAAATAGAAAGGCCAGAATTGACTTTGCCAAAAAACACCTGAAGAAGCCAGCCCAGTTCTGGAACAGCATTCTTTGGACAGATGAGACCATCAACCTGTACCAGAATGATGGAAGAAGAAAGTTTGCTCATGATCCAAAGCACACCACATCTTCTGTAAAACATGGTGGAGGTAGTGTGATGGCATGGGCATGCGTGGTCAATGGCACTGGGTCACTTGTGTTTATTGATGATGCGGACAAAAGACAGAAGCAGCCGGACAACTCTGAAGTGTATAGGGATACTTTCTGCTCAGATTCAGCCAAATGCAGCAAAGCTGATTGACGGCGCTTCACAGTACAGATGGACAATGATCCAAAACATACTCGCAAAAGCAACCCAGGAGTTTTTAAACAAAGAAGTGGAATATTCTGCAATGGGCCAAGTCAATCACCAGATCTCAACCCAATCGAGCATGCATTTCACTTGCTCAAGACAAAAACTTCAGGCAGAAAGACCTCAAACAAGCAACAACTGAAGACAGCTGCAGTGTAAAGGCCTGGCAAGCCTCACAAAGGAGGAACCCAGCTGCTTTGGTGATGTCTATGGGTTCTAGACTTGTAAGCAGTCATTGCCTGCAAAGGATTCTCAACAAATATTGAAAAGTAACATTTTACTTAGGGTTGTGTTTATTTGTCCAATTACTTTTGCCCCCTGAAATGAGTGATTGCTTCTGTATAAAATAGCTACAATTCCTACATGTTTAATCATATATTTTGTTCAACCCTTGAATTAAACCCAGTCTGCACTTCAATTCCGTTGTAGTTGTTTCATTTCAAATCCAATGTGGTGGCATGCAGAGCTCCAAATCATGAAGATTGTGTCACTGTCCAAATATTTTAACAACTGTGTGTGTGTGTGTGTGTATATATATATATATATATATATATATATATATATATATATATATATATATATATATATATATATATATATATGCACACACATCATTAATTTTTTCCACTTTTTTATTAAAATTCAAGCAGTTCAAGAATTCAATGAATAGCTTGAATGGTACAAAGTAAATGCTGAACTGCCAGAGCTATATAAAAAAAGGTAAGGTAAAATTGAAAAATAATGTACATTTCAGAATAATACAAAAAGGCCTTTTTCAGGGAACAAGAAATGGGTTAACAACTTAAAGCTGTTCGGCAGCAATGGAAGTTGATCAAGTCTTGAAAGTTGGTGCTATCAATTCCTACTGGTGTCCCAACTTTTCTTGATTACTTACAACCCCTTGTTACCCTTGTGAGCAGGAACAGTATTGTATCGCAGAAAGTATTGTGTGTTGCTATAAAAATGGGCAAGAAAAAGGTACCAATAATGGAGAGGAGACAGACCATCATGACACTTAAAAAATGCTGGTCTTTCAAAAAAAAGTCAAGGTGTTATGAGTACAGTTTCTCTACCTTTCAAAAGGCACTCTTAGAAACTGGGGGAAACTCTGACAAGAAGAGGTCTGGCAGGACCTAAAGCCACACAAAACAGAATCAGAAGATAAGTTAGAGTCAACAGCTTCAAGCACAGCTTAATAGTGTTTGTAGGAAGCAAGTCTCAGTTTCAACTGTGAAGAGAAGACTTCGATTTGCAGGTTTGACAGGTCAAGTTGCTAAGACGTCAGAATAAGAAAAAGAGGCTTGCCTGGACCATCAGTCCAGCACAGTCTCCAGACTTAAACCCCATCAAGCTGGTTTGGGATGAACTGGACAGAAGAGTGAAGGCAAAGCAACCTACAACTGCCACACATTTCTAGAACTTCTGCAACAGAGTTGGGAAGAAGTGTGTTCAGCTGTTATATCTGCCAAAGGTGGCTACTTTGATGAGTCAAAAGTTTAGAATGCATTTTGCTTTATGAATTGATTCTGATTTCTTTTTTAACTTCAGTTGTTTATTTGTTCTATGCTTTCATTCCAGAATACAATTAGACATTAAACTGCATACATTTCAATAAAAAACTGGGGTGTTCTAAAACTTTTGACCGGTAGTGTGTGTGTGTGTGTGTGTGTATATTTGTAGTTACTTTGTTTTTCGATATTTCACATCTTGACTTTTTTAATTCACCATTACTTCACCATGGTCTATGTGTTGTTTCAAATCCTCCTCTACAGACAGGAACGTAATTCTGGTGGAAAATACTAAACCAGTTTTATTTCAATGACATTTTTCTGTGTTATGCCTAAAAACATTCAAATGTCAAGTTCAGCTGCAATATGCAATATGAGTAACCACAAAATGTAAACTCCTCACATTCCCAGAGATCGTCTGAGGACATGATCTTGTGGTAGCTGCAATCATTAACAAGACTGATCCCTTGAGCTTTAGCCAAGTCAGCCTCAGTACCTGCTGAAGAATTTTGCCATGTAGCTGCAGCCACTGTGAAAATGATTCAGTAGCATATTATACATACGAGGTGACCAAATGCAAACTGCAGTGCCAAATCCTCAAGCTTAAGTCAGCTTGATTTTCACAGTTGAAGATTTTAAGCGTTTTGAAACAGACTGCTAAATGCTTTAGATTTTATTGCCATTTACTAAAATTGAACAACAAACACCTTATGACATTGTCAGTTCAGCCCTGTATAAACATATCAAAGCACTTCTATCTTGAAATTTAGCTGAGGCAGAAGTGATAGCACATGTCCTGCAGTCTGTCAATAAAACAAAAGTGAAGAGATTGGCTTCTACAACAGGACAATGATCCAAAGCACACCTCAAAATTCACCATGAACCACTTCAAGGAACACAAGCTGAAGCTTGGAACAGTCCCACAGTCCCCTGAAAATCACTGAATATCTGTGGGTCGATGTTATACTGTGTATACAGGACAGGATAAAATATCTCACACACAGAAGTGACCTGCAGGAAGAGAGGCTGGAAATTCATCAGTCAAGAACAGAAAGACATAGCTGCTACAAAAAGTGCTTGCGAGTGTGTGATATCTGCGAGCACGCACAGCTTAAAAATGAAAACATATGGAAATATGTTTTTATTTTTAAGTCATCAGACAAGTCATCAAGTGATCCTGGCAGCAGACTCAAAATAAACAACAGGTGAAAAAAAACCTTTATTCCAGATGAGCTTTATTTTTTTGGTAAGCAGATGACAAAACACTGAAAGTGAAGTTAAAATACTTTAAATAAATAGAGAATCATGAGATGCTGGGGATTATTCATTAAGGACATACCCTCCACTGAGGTCAACTGAAGAATAAATTAGAAAAAACATAAGCTACATTATTCTTTTTAAAAGCTTGTTGAACCGTTAAAAAAACATTGTTCTGCATAGATAGACTTGTATTCAAAGTTTGTGTTCTAGGTTTGCAAGGATGTTAAAATACCCCCACCATACAGTTATGATATGCACCCATTCTTGATGAACAAACTTAAACAAATTCATGGCTCAAAAATACTAGTTTCAAGATTATCTATGATCATGTACACAGTGATTTGAGGTGATAACATATCATAGAGAGGATAAGTAGAACATGGTAAGGGTAACATGGAAGCACATGGTGACCGTGTAATGGGGAGCTAGGCTATTTTGTCTCACCAGTCTGTGCACAGTGAGGCAACTGATTTCTTTTTCTCCTCCAACCTGCCATTTTTAGAATCAAATCAAACCTCTATTCACAGATGTGATGTTACCCAAACTGCATCAAGGGTCCACTGGGATGCCACTGCGACACTGATGAGGCAACATCATGTATTTGTTCACTTGTGTGCTGATATTGTCATTGACGGAGAAAAACAACAACCCAAAACAAAAAAATGGATCCTACTCAAACTGCAGCCAATTTTATTTCCTAGGCAACTATCTGGAATACAGGTGAGTTCAGATTTGTTAGATGCAGATTTAAGAATACCATTCTTCTCTCGGTATACATGACACTATGTAAATGTTCAACATTACTGAACAGATCAGCTGTGCAGATACGGCATTTTACTTTTAAAGGAGTGTTACAAATAATTCCTAAACACAAAGAAATAATGGAGATTTTGACTTTTTTGATGTTACTTCTATTTTCTAAAAAGATAATGACATAAAGCAGCTTGGCCTACGTTAACTAACCTGGTACAAAATAATAAGATTTCAAAAACAGTTGTTATGTTGTCATTTAGCAACAATACCACACAGAACAATGACTGACTATAATAATCAAATAGTCCAAAGTGCTGTTCAGTTTTCCCCTGTTGCACACTACACACCTGTAACAGATGAAGTAGTTGTAGTAACAGCAGCATGTAGCACCAGTGAATGCTGGGGAACTCCCTAACACTCTGTCCTTCAAAAAACATCAGTACCACTAAACTGGTAAAGCTAACATTTCTCTGCTTGTTTAGTGCTTCAGGTTGGCAGAAGGTAAGACTTGCGAGTTAGCTCAGACTAACCTTTCTCTTTTTAGCTAGTGACTTTCTTTTTGGCTTTCTGTTGCAAGCCACTGTAACAGCACATAGCTACATAGTTCGGATTTACTGACTATTCACCAGGAAACTTAGAGGGCAGACATGAACAAGGAGCAGCAACCAAGGATCAGCAGAAGAAGAAGAGCAAGGGAAAATGACAGTTAATAAATGTTACTGCCTTCAGAATGGAAACCTAAGCAGCCCCAAAGAAAAACAGGAGTCTGGCTGTGCTTAAAATCTACAATTGCAGCAAGTGAGGGCTGACTGAATTTCAACACATTTATCTAAAGGAGTGAAAGTGAAGCTGAAAACAAAGTATTCCAGTTCCACCAGGATGACATTTTATCATAACCACTCTCATACCATTCTATTACACAGGTTTAATTAACCCCAAAAAGGGCCAATACGTCAAAGAAAAATATTAGGCATAATTAAAAATACACTGTGTGAAATAAACTAAGTGATTAAAACTCATGAAAGTATTTCCCCTATTATCCCCATGTAATTAAAATATATGTAATCTATCCCACTCAACACTTTTTGTGATGGAGCTGTTAACACCACTACCCACTCCCTCAGCTTTCAGCTAATCACTTGAGAAAAGAGACTTTTGTAAAGGGTCATTTTGAAATAAAAATGACCTCCAATAAAATGGTTACCCTGAAAAAAGAAATGATGAGGTAAATAATCAATTTAGTTTTAATTATTTATTAAATTATGGTACAATCTATTGGGTCACGTAAATTGTATTCTATTTATTATTTCAGAATGTCTTGTATAATATTGGTTATTTTGGCATTCCATGCAATCAGGTCCAACAAGAGTGTCAGACTGAGTGCAAATTCTGTTCTGCTCTCAATCTCTGCAAAGATATTGTTCCTCCTCCTGGCAATAAAACAAGCAGTGGAAATTTGTCCTGAGGCATTGAGACACCTGAAATAAGACCAGAATCTACTGACAGACACACAACAAACCAATTGGCTCTATGTGTACAGATTTCCATTCTGAAGGAGTACTGGCTCAGATGAAGCTTGAGAGAATCCAGATGTTTCTGAGGAAGAACATCTCATCCCCATCCTCTCCACTCACTGTCAGGAGGCTACGGCAGTACCTCAGCTGCCCAGTGACTGCTCTCTAAACTCATTACTGTATTTGAAGTACTATTAGTTACTGTCAGTACTACAGTGAGTAAACTGATCCCAAATCTTTGTCTAAAGGCAACTTCAATGTTAAGAAAGGATGGGGCTAACTGTTCTCTCTTTCTCTCTCAAGGCTGCGGACCCATTACAGTATCTAACCACTTTCTTGTATGCCAAAGCGAAGCGTCTCTGCTCAGGGTTAGAGCACCTGTCCAGCATACTGCTTACAAAGCTGTGCTCGCAGGGCAGGCCAGGGGGGGCAGGCAGCAAGACGCCTCTCTTCAGTCGCTTGCTGTCACGCGGGTCTGGCAAGGGTGCCCTGTCTATCTCCATAGGTTCACTAGCATGCCTCTGTCCGTTCACACTCTCGCCCCGGCCTGCACAGCTTTGAGGACCGACCTCTGTCAAGCCTGGGTCACTGTTGTTAAGGTGGACAGACTCACTGCTTCCATTGTTACTGCAGCGGTGCTGGTGTTCCCTCCTCCACTGGTGCCACAAGTAAAAGACATGCCGCCTGGAGGGGGTGGAAACATAGATCCAACATCTCATTATTGAAATGTACTGCACAAATACACTATACGGCCCTAAGTATAGTATGTGGGTACATGGTCCACATACTATCACATACTTTTGGTCTGAGGTTGTTTTTCATTGATTGGGCTAAACTTCCAGTCTGTTCAACATTCACATGTAGGTGCACTTTTGGCCATATAGTGTCTGATAAAGCCAAGGCTTTTATGCCAGTAGCATCCATATTACCAGTTTTCCTAGGGAGATAAAGTTTCATGTTATACAACAAGTAGTTCCGACCGAGCAATCTGATTGGTCAACAAGACATTTAGAATGTGCTCAAATCAGCATGACAGCACGCCTTACTCATCACTAAAAATCTTACTCCGCCATATACATTTTACTTTGTTGGTCATAGTTGTATAATGGCAAGATTACACTCGAGGGTGTCCTTTAACGTCATTTGAGCAAAGCGCCTCGGCTTTCTCCATCAGCTGTGCCGGTGACACGGCGCTATAACTTAAAATTTATGTAAAAGTTTGCGGGTGCAGAAGCTACATCTGTGTGAGTAAATAAATGCAGCGTCTTTGTTATAACGTGGTTGATAAAAGTAAGCATTATTTGTGCAGTAGGCTGTTGATTTAGTTCGGTAAAGTCCGAGACCTCGATAAAGCATTAACGTCAGCTCAGAGTTCACTCATCTGGGACTAGAAAATCATTTCTGTTGCTAGGTCGTTACTAAGGGTCTGATTATTTGCCGTAGTGGTAAACTCAGTTCCATTACAATAGGAGACCACTGACGTGACTGATTGTGTTCCAGTTAATAGTCAGACCCCATGTATTTCCATGGAAACGGGACAAACACTCACCAAAACCTTTTAATTTTGAGAGCAAATTGCTCCTCAACATGAACAGATTTTGATTATACATTTTACTTTGTTGGTAATAGTTGTATAATCGCAATATTATACTCGAGGGTGTCCTTTAACGTCATTTGAGCACTTCAGTGATGCTTGCTGACCGCATCACTGTCGTGCTCAAATGACGTTAAAGCACACCCTCTCGGTTAATATTGCTTTATTAAAATCTGCTTCACATTTCAATGTACCTGTCATTGAGTAATGAATCATGCAAAAAGAAGTGTCCCATGTGGTAATTAAACTATATTTTGAAGCAACCTGTTAATAATGCAACCACCTTATTAATCATGACACAATAATCTCACCTACAAGTAAGGAAACTGACTTTGTTTAGGTTTAGGTTTGTTTTTTATGTTCCCCTATTTTTAAGTAATAGTGCATTAACATTTGAAGAAAGGTTCATTTTGCTGCAGGTGTTGTATTTACTTCTTTTCACATAAAAAAAGAAACAAAATATGTCATAAGCCTCAAATTACTTTGTAACAGAAAAATTTAAATAGCTCCACCAATATCAAAATGCTACTCATATCTTAATGCATCAGTAAATATAATGTAGTAGTAGATTATAAAGAATACATTACCATGCATTATGAAAACCTTTACTTTTGATACTTTAAATAAATTGTACTGATTTGTACTTGAGATATTACTTAAATCCTAATCACAAATTGTTTTTGGTAAAAATCAGACATTTGATTCTTGCTTTCCCCAAGATGGGGATAAAACATTAGCCACCACTACCACTCTCATTATTAATCCACAAAAGGCCTTTGAAATGAAAAGTCTGTTCTTATTAACAAATAATTTGATATAATTTCAGAACTCTCCACATATTATAACATATAATAGACACAAATGATACCACTATTGATACAAATATAAACCATTAACACACCAATTGAAAAATCATCACAAAATCTGTCCACACCTCATCTCTATCTTGCTGGTCAGTCTGCTGCTCCTGCTTAGCCTGTTCCTCCTCCAGCTTTTCCACTTGATACATCCAAAAGTTTTCCATGGCTTACAGTAAACGCACAAACCCAGCTGAACCTCAACAAATGCCCCAGATGAACTAGCACTGAGAGTGGCAGTGTGTGGTCAAATGCAACAGCAGTGTCTAGAGACTAAGAGTCCACTGCTCAGGTGACACCGAGGTATCAGGATTCATCATGGAATCAACAGGCTGGGTCAGTCTGTCTGTCTACCTGTCTGCCTGGATATGCTCTGATGACACACTGACATCATGTCATCTTTAGTCATAAAATTCATTTACAATGCATGTTGTGGACGTAAGAATAATCCAAAGTTTAAAGCTGAAGTGTTATTAAACCACCCAGGCTGCAGGTATAGTCTGATCACTGTGATGTCAACAGGAAAACAGTCCCATGTCACTCTGTTATTGGATCCTCACTGAATTATTTAATCTGTCTTGCCCTTTACCTTTCTCTATCTCACCCTTACTGAATAAATCATTGGCAGGAGGGAGGGGCAGTGACAACAGGGGGGGAGGGAGAGAAACACCACATTACTGGAATTTCTACTCAGGCAAAGACCAGTGTTTGGATTAATCACCATGACTGAAACAGCTACATAAGAAAGAGCAAGAGTTCTCCTTACCACTCACTGCCATCTTTGACAGACTGTAAACAGCTAGCCCGGCTCTATCTAAGATTCAAAAATACAAATATCAACACCTCACTGATAAACATGTTGAATCTTGTTGGCCTAATCCAAACACAAACAGAAATGTAAAACAAGAGTTTGTGGTTTTGGGGGCAGTTTTGGAATGGCTTCCCACAGCTTCTCTTTATGCTAAGCTAAGTACATCCTGTCTTCTACTCTGCACAGAACACATGAGATTGATGTTCGCCAGTGTGTGTTTGTGTACATCAGTGCTCTTCTGATGGGGTGACTTCATTTGGTTAATATTTGAAACAGAAGTTCTTGTTCTTTGTCTCTGTGGGGTTTACAGACACTATATGTCAACAGTATTTTGCCTTTGTTATGAATAAGGTGTGGATAATGGCACACTCTATTAGTGTGTTGTACTGTATATAAGTGCTATATACCAAAAAGGGTAATGAATGAAATTGCTATTTTTTTCAGTTCTGCAAAACACGAGCTTTCAACAGTAGCTTTGTTGGTGAAGTGCTGATGCGCAGACTGCTGCGTACTTCATGGCCTTCAATTCTGCCAGTCATTACTCATATTACAGAGCCAACTACACATTACAGGTGCTGTCACTGATTAGTATTAATTGTATGCAGTCAGCTGACTTTGTAATCTGAAAATATTCTGCATCACCAAAAGTATGTGAACACCACAATACTACACCAGGTTGGCTTGCACTCTGCATTATAGTTTATGCCAAAGGTGTTAGATATAGGTCAGGACCAATTGTCTGAATAATGACTGTATACTGGAACTACAGTGAAGGGCCTGGCCTAAACCAACAACAGCAGCCCCCAGACTAAGAAAGAAAAAAGGACCTGACTCTTTAAAGTCAGCAAAATAAACTAACACATTCATGTAGACGCAGCTGACTAAAACAACAGCCATGTTATCCAATACAAATAACAATAACAGCCAAAGCTGCTGTACTTACATCGCCCCCCAGTGATGGCTGAAGATCACACTCCGCAGTGGGGCTCAAGTCCTGCCTCATTACCCAAATGGGCTCCTTGGGCTCATCAGGAGTGTAAGGAGATCTCACTGTTCTGGTCTTCACCTCCTCTATGGCCTCCTTAATGTCTTTGATGGCCAGAGATATGGCGTCCCTCTTCTCTTGACTGTTCCTGGCTGCTACAGGCTCCTCTGAAGGACTCACAGTCTGTTTTCTGGCTGGCTTCCCTCGGTTGGCAGCTTTGTGGTGTTTATCAGAGTCTGTCTGGGACTCAAGTCGGGGTTTTTCTTCCTCCTGCGGTAGCTCATTTTCTTCATCTATGGTGTCTTCTGCACTGCAATGAAGACTCTGAGAGCTTAGGCTTTCTTTGACTTCAGCCACAATGCTGTCAATGTCCTCCTCCTGCTCACAGCTGTCAGCACGTGGGTACGGAGCAAATTCGGCTTCCTTTTCTGGGCTGTCTGACTCGCCATCTGAGCGTTCATCATAGTGGCGCAGACGGGAACCCACTGCCTCCTGTTGATGGTAGTCACTACCCCCCGCCCGACCTTCCAATAGCCGAAAGCCAGCTCTCCTCTGTTGAAGAGACTCTGTGTCCCTAGCTCTATCTGCGGCGGATGAAACTGATGTGGGAGCATCACAGATTTCCTCATAAACATGCTCAGACAGTGAGTAAATATCATATGGCTCAGCATAGGCTTCATCCACAAGTCCAGTATCTAAACTAACCAAGCTCTGTCCGACCAAGACCTCTGTGCTTAACCCGGAGTGGCTGAGGGGCTGGGTGTAGACATAGTTGGAGTAGCCAGTGTTCAGTATTCTCCTCTGCTTCATCCTGTCTCTGGCGGTTTTGGATATCAGGCAAGGGCTCATGAGGCAGGGGTGGGGTCTGAGGAGGATAGTTAGGATGTGGATGGAGATGCTGCTGTTCAGCCTCGGCACTCTCTGTGTACCCCTCCGCCTCAGGTCGTAGCTGGACTCCGTAATTCCCTGCCTCGTCTTCTGCCTCTGGCTGTCCCTCAGGCTCCAGAGACATCATGACTAGGCCATCGTCCCCCTCGGCCCGGTCAGTATGGGTGTGAAAGCCGCTCTCAGTGCTTGCTGAGCGGGCCAGCACTGAATCATCCCTCTCTCGTTCATCTTCCTGGGTCATCTCAGTGAGGTGCTGCTTCTCCTGTTGTTGTGCTAAGTGTTGTGCTCTCTCTGCCTCTCTCTGCTGCCTCTGTCTGTGTCTCTGCTGCTGGGCTCTGATGCGGGCTTCGCTGTCCCCCTGTCTGCGATAACGTGTCACTGCAGGTCGAGGAATGGGCTGTGGCTGTTGGGGCTGTGGAGACTGAGCTCCATATAGCAATTCCATGTCTTGCTCCTCCTGTTGCCGACGCTGTTGTGGCACCCTGCCTCTACCGGGCAACACTTCCTCCAGCTGGGGCCTCACATCGTCTGTACCGCTTCTCCTGGTTGCTGTGGTTACGAGACCGGCTGTTGTGGTTGCTGGGGCAATGGCGAGGAGGAGCATCGGTTTCCTCCATCACCTCTTGGCCAAACTCCATCTCCTGGGGGTTCATGGATGTCTGGCTCTGGTTGGTTCAACAGTGTCAGAGAAATGTTTAGGAGTCCATCATCAGCAGGTACCTCTATGAGGTCAGGGCAAAGGCTGCCAGGATGACACTGATAGTGACAGACAGAAAGGTAGAAAATGTGAGCTAACAGAAAGGGATAAATATGAGAGGGCAAAGTGGCAGAATATTGTAGCTGGCATGCTACAGGAACTAGTACAAGCAGTCCAAGCTCAGTTGTTAACCAGACAATAACAAGGTTATTCAATAGACTTTGTCTCACTGACCTCACAATGCACCACTGACTTTTGTCTCTTAACTGTCTGAAGACCCATGCCTCGTTTGTGCTTTTGTAGAGCAATGATGGCTTACACTGGTTTGGACTCTGGCTCACACTGGTTTGGACTCTGGCTCTGCAATCCCTTAAGGAGCCAGTAAACTCCACTGGTGTGTCAAAATTCACTGCTAATTTCAGAAACTGCATTTATTGAATTAATCTTTTTTATTTATTTAGTGTGTCCATACCTTATGATAATATGATATGATTACTCTACTCACAAAAGTAATAACTGAGATTTGTCCAATAGGTCAGAAAACACAAGCAGTCAGATGATGACAGAGGTGGAACACAAACCAACAGCTGATCCACAGTATCTGAACCACTTTATATGGAGGTCAAAGTGAAAGTGAGTGTACCTGAAATGTTTGTAAGTATTTAATAAGCCCTCACTGCAGAGGAAAACTGTATGTGCACAACTTCTGTCAGTAAAACAGGTCAAATTTGAAGCAGGAAGTTAGCCTGTGAACTGTGATAGATGTTGACAACATACAATTTGGGTATCAGTCTTAGTATGTCTGACTAACCTGCTATTGTTTCTTGGTCCATTGCACCTTTTTCTCCTTTTTTGTGATTAGGAAGGGCTTAATATTTAAGTTGTTGGATTGTTTTAGGGACAATAAAGACAGGGACAATAAAGGTGCTCACAAAGCTATTATTTTCAGTGAAGAATTTGGTATCCTAGGAGTAACACAGCAGCAGCACAGGTGCTAATGTTTTGGGTACTGCAGCCGTGTGCAGCAGTACATCAGGAGCAGGAGCGAGATAAAAGAGAAAATGATGAAACGAAAACTCGAGCAACAGCGTAACTGAAGAAGACGGACCCAACGGACACAGACCTGAATGACAGAGGACTGACAGGTACAGAGAGCTGGTAGAGACAGACACAGCTGATAAAAACTCTGTGGGATTTGTCCCAGTAGAGAATACAAAATCTAAATACAAATCTGACTTAACGTTAGCTACATTTTTCTCTCTTTGTCTCATCTAGAGTATTTTGCTCATTTATAATAGGCTATTGCAGCAGTGGCAATAACAGTAATTGTAGCGGAGACGCTGCAGACATAAGGTAGGTGTCTTGGTCATAGCTCAGTTCTCTCAGCCGTTTTTAAGTCGTCATATCACCGTCATAACACCGGTGTCCGTTCTCGCGAGCATACAGCTCTCACCTGACACTGGAGCGGAGAGAATCAGAGAGACTCACGCTGCCTGTATCACGCTCTCCCTCTGTCCACCGTTTTCATCAAGTATCTAACTCCACAGTTAGTTTTGTTGTTTGGTCATTTTAAGACCAGATGTGGTTGTAAAGTTTCCAGCCTGTCACTCTGTTGCTCCTGCAGTGCTCTGTGTGTGAACAGTGAAGCAGCTTAAAAAAAGTGTAACAACTCGTCCACTGACATTTTGTGAATCAGGGTCTTCCCAACTGATGCATTCAACTGATAATATTATTATTGGAAGTGATTTAAATTGTCCTATGAACCCCCTAATGGATAAATTTCCCAGTTCACAATCTACTTCCCCTAGGACAAAATATATTGTCGGTCTCTGTGAAGAACTTGGTTATATATAAGATAAGGAATGCATTTTTTTCTCAAGTGTTATTCGAGAATTGATTACTTCTTTACTCTGAAGTCCTTGTTACAATCAGTCGTCTCATCAAAAATTGGAAACATTGTTATATCTGATCATGCAGCAGTGTATTTAGGTATTAAGTCTAAAACTGTAAGAAATCGACTGGAGAAAACACTGGAGGATGAATTCTTTTATCTTAAAGGACCAAAAATGTGTAGATTATTTTACATCAGAATGTAAAGCTTTTCCTTCTATCAACTCCCCCTCAGCCATTAGTCCATCCTTGCTCTGGGAAACTTCTAAGGCCTTTGCAAGGGGGCAAGTAAGAAACAGAGAAGTGTAGAGCACCAGAAGACACTAGAAAAAAGATTTACTATATACATGAAAAACATTACAAAACTATCAGAATCCAAACTAAAGGAAATCACTGCCTCTCGCTGTTCATTAAATTCACTATTGACTCAAACTGCTACCAACAAAGTAAGATTAGCTAAACAAAACTTATTTGAACATGGGGACAAACCAGGCAAATACTTAGCATAATTAGCCAAAAAATAAGTAGCCTCCCGCGCTATCGCCTCAGTCCTCCAGACCCTGAATTGATTAATAATGATAAGAGACTATATCAAAAAGAAAACATCATTGTTAACTGCTTCTGGTGTCTCCAATATAGAAAAAAGATATTCTATACTGCAGGACACATATCAATTAAAGTCTAATATCCTTAATATTAATATCCTGAAAGAACATCCTGCTGTTGGCTCTCAGCAGCTCAGACGGACCTGGGAGAGGGAATTGGGTGTAGAGATCACTGAAGATGTTTGGAAGGCTATCTGGGGCAGTGCAAAAAAAATAAAAAATCAGAACAGAACCAGAGCCACACAACTCAAATTACTACATAGTGTACATTTTATTATTATTGTTATTATTATTGCCAGATCACCTCTCTAAATTTAATCCTAGATTCTCTCCTCTATGCCCTAAACGCAAAACAAACACTGGTAACCTCACACATTGCCTTTGGTATTGTCCCAAACTACAGACATACTGGGAATCTGTCCTCTATGAGATGCAGAACATGTTTGGAACTGTGCTTAAACTGGGCCCAGTTTCACTTCTCCTAGGTCTTCCTAATACACAAGTTGCTAATGTACATCATAAAAAAATATTCAGCGTATTGTCATTCTGTGCAAGAAAGGATATATTACTCCATTGGATTTCCTGTAGGGGACCCACACACTCTAGCTGGTATAAAATCATAATGGAAAAAAAGAAAGAAAAGAAAAAGAAAAAAAAGAAAATAAGACCTAAATTGCAAAAAAAAAAAAAAAAAAAAAATATATATATATATATATATATATATATATATATATATATTTAACTGAAATTCAACTGTGTAATTTTTGGTTAAATGTTCAGCCCAGAAAGTTATTCTGATCTTTTTCAGCTTTTATTGTCTGTATATCCCAATGAAATTAACACCTAATTTTTAAGGGAGTCCAGAGTACATGTCAAAAATAAACTGAAATGTATCAAACTGCAACACAGCTGACTGTGTCACATCTGTCCAAACCAAGATCTGCGTAGACCTCCCTTCTTATCAGTCTCTGACTGGTCATCTTTAAACATGGCAAATGATGAATTGTAATTAATTGCAGGCTTAGTCACTGCTGGCAGAGGCAACATCAACACATCCTCTGAAGCACAATTCACTTAAGTCATGTCCACTTCAATCATTATTCATTAAACTCTGCACCTCATTTAAGACAGCAGTATTGATTCTGTTTTCAGTAAAATAATCTCCAAAAACAAAGGATTTTCTTTCTCTTATTGCTTTCATACACCAAAGTCGGCTCAGAAGTAAACCCTAAAGAATTAAATTGCTTATTATTCTTCCCACAGACAGATCCATCCATCCATTCAGTATCTACACCGTGTATCCGTTAAGGGTCACAAGGGGGGCTGGAGCCTATCCCAGCTGACAATGGGCGAGAGGTGGGTACACCCTGTACAGATCCCACAGACAGATCAAAAACAAAATACTTCAGATTTTAGATGGATAAAACATGTTTTCTCTGATTTTATCCCCACAAGAGCAATGATAACAGACATTAGGACATATTCATGCAGAACCATTATAAAGACAGCATGCCTGTTGGTGCAGTGGCTGGGTAAACCATCACAGCACTCCATTAGCTTGCTGCTATCTAATTGAATGGGAGAAAGGGCAGATCACTCCATTACACTGTGATCATGTTCAGTTTTGGCAAGATTTCACTCTGGCTACTACTACTACCACTACTACTACTACTTTGGCTGGAATACACAGCACAAAGAAGAATTATGCAGACAGGGACCACTGTAAATTGAACAAGCCTTCAAAATGAACCCAGACAGTCTAGAACTCCTGTGGTGGCCCCTAGAGGCTGAAATGTTCATTACACTCCACAAAATGAATGTGCTGAATGGACTGAACCAATGTTGTTACTGCCAACCTGACATGTCTGGTAAAAAAGCCACAACAATTATAATGTTACAGCTTAATATAGTTATTCCATTGGCTAAAATACTACATTTGTCTGACATGTTGTGTTTAAGTGAAAATGGAACAATTTGCTTTTCTGTTTGCTTATTCTTTTTTTAATCTTATGACAATTAACTCAAAGAGCTGTATATCTTAAAAAAACGTTCAACCACAATCAAGAACCTAGAGTTCAGAGCAAACTGCAGAGACCTAGGTTATTTAGGAGAGGGACCTGTATGGCTTATTACCATAAAAGCACATAGAAATAGGTGTCTGGCACTTCCCAGGCCATATTCATAATTACTACGCATCTGTTTGTCCACTTAGTTTAAAGTAATACGACTGTGCAGTAAACTGCATTTATTGATTTTCTTGGTGCAGCTGTAAACATAACCCCAATAAACCAATTTTTACCAAGTCCTGAGGGAAATATCTGGCTCTTTAGCTTCTAAATGCTCCACTGTGTTCACTTGCTAGTCTCTAACTCTGCCGCTGTGCAGGTAGTGTACAGTGGGTTTGTTAGAACATGTTTGACACACATTTGTTTTTTATGTATAGCACTTCCTCTGGTTCCTCTTAAGGTTTGAAGACTGAGATGAACCAAGGTCTATCCATGTTATATATATCCATAATAACCATTCATATCTGCGTGGAGTGCTAGTGCTAGCAAGTAAACATTGTTGCAAACAATGCAAAAGTTGTAGGCCTTTACGAAAAAACACCTTTACAAATATAGGGAGGAAATGCCCTCAACAGAGTTGTTAGACCTCAAGGATACACATTACAGCTACGTTTAGTACTAATTCCCTCAATTTTATCCATCCCTTTTATCCAGCACTCACTTAGGTCTTTCCCTTGCCTCTTCATCTCTGCCACTGAAGATCTGAGGCGAGATACAAAAAAAAAAAAAGATGTGAGGGATGAGGAAAGGAAGAAACAGCATTTTAGAGATGAGATGTCCTCTCCTCTAAACTGTCATCTGAAGATACATCAAATCCTGATGAGGACAGCGCAGCTGGATCTGCTGTTCAGTGCTGCTTTAACAGCATCTTAATGACTTTTTATAGTTGATAGATGTTTATGTTTGCACTTAAATGCACACATACCTCTGCCAACTTAGCTGTGTTTTTCTTTTAGTCTCTTTGTATGTTTCACCTTAAAATAAACTGCTGTTTAAACATCTGCACATTTATCAAACCCTGCTTCTTTTATGCATACTGTGTAGAGATCAGACCACAGTATGTAAATTTAATTCACTGCTCAGACACTGAACAGACACAAATTTTGCACTGGCAGAATGCATTTTTTCAAATAATTATTTGCATCTTCATTTATTAATATTCTGTTTATAAACTGTGATTGTGATTGAATGTCTAATAATTTGTGGAAATCATTTTAGGGAAAGTGGAAATGCTATCTCACATCAAACTGTAGTTTTTTTTATTTTCTTCCTGAATATAATATTGCCCATGATAACTTACAGATAAATAAGCAAAATACCAAATCATGAAGGGAAAAATCCATCGATTTAAGAAAGTGCGCTTATGTTTTGTTTTTGTTTTTTTGTTAATCTAGAGTTATTTACAGTTAATACATTTCCAATACTTCTAGAACGGTGAATCAGAACACACATAGAATCGAAAACTTGAGTCTTGAGTTGATTCTGTTATTTTCCCACTTTGCTTTATAACTTCAGCAATGCAGTGATGTAGAATCAGATCAGTCTGATCAGCTGCTGATATTCCTATGAGGGGATGTGTTGTTCAGTGAAGGATGGTCTGTAGTGTCCTCGCACCATCTCCTCAGAGCAGAGATAAGGGAAGTGGAGCGTCCCTCATTATGGCAGACCAGATAGATTTCCAGGTCACACAAGGAGCAAGGAATGATCAAATAAGGGAACTGGAATGTACCCAATATTTTTAGTGAGTAGCACTGAATATGCAGCTCTACAGGGCACCTTTTATGGTAGACATCTAAAGAAATGTTGGTTTTACAGACTATATTTTACCCTTAGATCCTGAAAGCTCAAACATTTCTCACATGCTCAAAAATATAACTGAGATACTAGACCTATTAATGTGAAATTATCAGAAAAACCAAGTTTGTCAGGCAATCGCTCACCTTCTGTTATTAGGTGTAAGTTGACAGTCCTACTGAGCCTGGGTTTTAGTTACAGCAGTAGTTTTAGATGCTCTGTTGTTTTTTTCTCAGGTCCTCCCTGAAAAAGAGAGAAGAGAACACAGAGTCAAAGAACTTAATACTACTTAATAGTACTTTTAATATTTTTGGCCCATGTGTATCCTCAGATACCCTCACTGACAAACAATGCATCAGTTAAGCTTAGTAGTTAGTAAATGTTGTCCATGATGTCCTGCCGACGAGATTACTATAAACCGTCTTAATATCGCTGCATTACTCTAACTGTGTGTTTCTTCCCTCAAGCACATTAGTGCCCAGGCTGTGCTTCTCTCTCTCTCTCTCTCTCTGCTACTGTCTCTTACTGCAGGGTTCTGCCTCCAGAGCTGGAGAGTTTCCTGCTGCTCCCATGATCCAGCTCAACTGATGATGTGACAATAATTAAACATTTATTAGTGTTAGTGATAGTGTTAGTGCTAATAATGTTTCACTGTTCTGTCATTATTATTCCTTTAGCTATAAATACTATTATTATTATTATTATTATTATTATTATTACTACCACTGTTTACATTTTGACTTAGTCTGTGTATCTGCAGTGTTGTCTTTCTCTTACCCTACCCCCACCCCCCTTTCTCTGTCTAAACCCAACCGGTCGAGGCAGACGGCCGCCCACCCTGAGTCTGGTTCTGCTCGAGGTTTCTGCCTCTTAAAAGGAAGTTTTTCCTTGCCACTGTCGCCTAGTGCTGCTCATGGTGGGATTTGTTGGGTCTCTCTTTGTAAATACCTATTTTAAAGAGTATGGTCTAGACCTGCTCTATATGAAAAGTGCAGTGAGATGACTTTTGTTGTGATTCAGCGCTATATAAATAAAACTGAATTGAATTGAATTTTTGTGCCAATCTACTGTGTAGACGTTGAGCTATTTCCCAATAAGCAAAGACTTTTACCTGCTAGTGCTGCAAGAGAAAAAGTTGGGAAATCACCAGATTCACTCGAAGTCATTCTCTGAGGAATATGAATATCTGTTTAAAATTCCATAAGGCAGCATTGTGTTTCTTTTCTTTGTTTTTGCATACTGCAAACACATTCTTACACTTTATGACTGATGGACTACTTAAGTTAATTGCGTTATAACTATAATATAATCATGATGATGTCGATACAACATGAAACCAATTTAACCAACACACAGGTGTTTAAGGTGGCAGGTTTTTAACCTCAGCCCAGTTGGCACCATGTGTTAAGGTGATGTTTATTCAGTTTTTTTGTCATTTCACATTATGATTTGTAACGTGGTGTCTTAATGATGACACAGCTCCATCATGTGGTGATGTATCTTTACCTAAACAGCAGAGAATCCATGTTACTATTTTCAGGTCAGTGGTGTTGTTTGCTAAAGAGGGTGCTCTATTCAAAGGTTGACACATCGTTATGGTTCCTCTTCCTCCTCTCTCACCCTCAGAGCTCTGACGGCAGCAGGACTGCTGGGTGTCATGGAAACCGCCAAGTAATTGCTCTCTGTGGAAGGGCAGATGAGGAGGTGACCTCTCCAGGGGGCAGTGGTGCTCTCCCACCTCCACCACCATGGCTGTCACTTCCTGCCCTTCACTAACTGCTATAAGGCTGTTGGTGAGAGTGTCAGGGTGAAAGAGGGATTTATATAGCAGAATTTAGATTATTTAAATTGTACATCTCCTGTTTATGTTTATGTTCTCCATCACTGGTTTAGTTAATTCCCATACACTACTATTACAATAAGGACTGATAATCTAAGGGTTACTTACAGTGCAATGCTACAATAATATTTTAGCCACAATTAAAACTTGAATTTTTAGGCTGGTGCAAACTTTGATATTTGAGAATTTAAAACAATTAGATAACATGATTCCAACTAAAAAAAGGCCTCTTAAAGTCAATATATATATATATATATATATATGACCAGCTGTTCAGAATCCCTGTGTGTATTTAAGGCTAAATAATGATATACTGTACTACTGTCTTTTCCTCTGTCCTAATATAGTTATAGCACAAACATGGTACTCAATAAAAAAGATGCTACATGACCTACACCTCTAGGGAAGAGAAACCTCACTCCTGCATCCTCATCCCACAGTCTTTTGTGTTGGAGCCCTAATCAGGTACCACTACCAGGAGTCACAGAGCTGTTATTGTTATGTTTTCATGAAATGAAATTCTGCTGTCAGAATGGATCATGTTTGAAAGTGTGATGGTGTGGTCAGAAGTGTCACAAAATTAAACCTCTCTATGGATAGCAGCAATTATTTTTCTCTATACAAGATGTAGCGAAGAGTAAAGGTCAGTTCATGTGTTCCACTTGCCCAAGGTTGGACACATACTGCAGACTCTATACACTGTTCTATTCTTACTAAAACGCATACGTGAACATGTTCCACACATGTGCACAAGAAAACATGATGGCTACCTCCTGACAGTGAGAAGAGGTGCTGCTTTGTTTGTGACATTTGGCTGAATAACATGAAAAAGTCCAAAAAAGAAAACAGTGTGTGTGAGGAAATGCTAAGAAATGTATTTCTAGTATTTAGCAAAACCACATCTTGCGGGCGCCTTTTGTATTTATAACCTGTGCTGCTGCCTGATGATTTGGGACACTCCCTGTTCATTTTTCTCTCCTACAGTGTGTAGTCTGTGTTAGCTAGTCATTGCTACTTGCTGATGTTTCTCACTGCCAGTAAAGTGTTTCATAATTATATCTCCCTCTCACCCCCATGTGGGGGTAATGTGTATGTCTTCCTCAAGCTCAGGTCTTCCACCTTGGACCGCATTCTTCTGGACAGAGACCTCAGATGTTGTAACTGAATCTGGCGGAGCCCCTCTACCAGTTTGGGGGTCACAACCCTTAATGCTCCTATCACCACGGAGCAGGCCCACCTTTTCTAACCACTGGTAGGATTTCTTGATGTCAGCCACTTCCTCTTAGAACTTCACTTTCCACATCTGTTCCAGTTCTCTGTTCTCTGTATGTGCTCCTTCTTTCTTATGTTATTTTCGACATTAGCGACGTTAGCTATTTGTCAGTCTGGAACGTGAAGTCCACATTCAATCACACAATCCACACTCACACACATGCTCCGGTACACTATCCAAGCCACTTGGTTATTCGTCTCAGTCTACACTGACCCAGCTTGCATCTTGCATCCATGTGCTGGACTGTCTCAAGGCATCTTTGCACAGTCTGCACCTTGGGTCCTGTATGCTATGGTAGACCCCAGCCTCTGGATCTGGTGCTTAGGGCCTGTTCTCATGCTGCTATTATCAGAGCCTCTGTGCTATCCTTTAGGCTGGCCTTTTCTTTTTTTTTTTTTTCTTTTTTTTTTTAATATATTTTTTGGGGGGGGTTTTCACCTTTATTGTGATAGGACAGTGGAGATGAGACAGGAAACAGGGAGAGAGAGCAGGGGAATGACACGCAGCAAAGGTCCGGCCAAACCGGGAGTCGATCCGGGGACCAGCTGCTCAGGGCACTTGAGCCCATGTGGTACACGCACCAACCATTCGGCTACGGGGGCGCCCCAGGCTGGCCTTTTCTAACCAAGGATTTCTTGATGTCAGCTACTACCATCTGTTGATGATACATCCCATGGAGGGGCTCAGTCATCCACAATATTTTCTCTTTCTCCTTATCACCCTCTGTCTTCTGCAGCTCTCTCTATTAGTAGTTCATCCTGGGAGCCATCTTCCAGATGTATTCATGGATGCTCCTTATTTTATACTGGATATATATTGTGATTCACTAAACCTCCCCACCCCTCCATTCCTATTCTTTGCTCGTAGAGTCTCAGGGTGCTGGAATTTGGAAGGAACCCTCATTGTGAGGAGTTTTCATGTCTTAACATCTGTGGGGCTGTTGTTAGCACTTCGCTTATTTGTGCTTCCAAGTGATCATGGAGTGCTGTTAGCTTCTTCAGCCAATTGACAAATAAATATATTTCAACACAAATAAAAATCTGGTATTGCCATAACACAGGCCTGATCATTGATTTGCAACAGTGCAACACTGCCCACAGTAGTCACAGCGATAATCAGCACACTCTCATAGTTAACATGATATAAGTGGTGGCAAAATGGAAAAACTGATGGTTTATAAATGGATTATATATATATGTATATATATATATATATATATATATACACACATATATATATAAATTAGATTGTGCAAAGTCAGGGAACGGAGTTTTTCCACAATGGGGATTATTAGCAAAATTTCAGGTGCCCTCACTTTCAGTTTGAAAAGGTGTAGGGCCTCAGCCCATTCAAAATGGAGGATAATACCTTTTGTTCAACATGAAAAAGAAGAGCCATTGAACTCAGTCTCCCTTCACCTTTTCACACCTAAGTGTGAAATCACCAACTCTAGCTGCAATTGGTCACTGCATGGCCAAAATCTGCACAAGGAGAGGCACACTTCTCTTGACGTCATGCTCTCTTACACTCTCTCTCTCCAGAGAGAGAATCCTTCTCAGCTTTTCAGTCTTCTCAGAACTCCAGAAGAAAGCAGTCTTGCTTCTCTTCTCAGCCAACTCCTCACACAAGGAGTCGACCTCACCTCTTCTCAGTTCAGCTCTCTGACCTCCATGAGGCCTTCCTGAAGCACAGGTCTGCACTGGACTGAACTTTGGTAGCGACACGAGAGCCTACCAAAGGATTTAAGATCAAGCACCAGCAGGTGCAACATGAGGTCTGCCAGCTGGGTTCACCAACAAAAGGAGCCACAGCACGGGGTTAATGTCAACCGGCTAACTCTGCAAGGAGAACAAAGGATCTCCTCAACGACACTGAAACCACACAGCCAGGACAACTGCTGTTTACTGGACCTTAACAGCAACAACAGGACTGTGCGAGCAGCACACCAGAAAGCATTTTCTTTTTTCTCCTGGACTTGGTAGCGTAACTGGGCCTAGTTTACACTACCTTGCATAGTACATAGCACATTACCTTGCTTCTTTGTTAACCTCCTCACATGATATGCGGTCAGTCCTAGAGGCCATCTTTGATTCCACCATCTTCGTTACAGTTCCTTTGTTTTAAGACATGTGGCTTAAGACCAAGGAATTATCTTAAGTCAGCCATTTTACCATTGTTTCCCACAGATACACACACGTACATAGTGTTAGTAGATTGGGTTAGAGTTTGTGTTTTGTCATTTCATTTGTTTTTGTTCAAATAAATACTTTTGAACACTGAATATTTTGCTGGTCTGCTACAAAAGTAAGTATTGCCAGCCTCTACGCTGCAGAGCTCCAAGTCCTTCAACTTTTACTATTGACATGGTCATTTTGGTTGTAGTTATTAACTTACTTATTAATCAAGGTTCCAAATTGATAATTTGTGTATTTTATGAGACTGAAGAATTGGTTGGTGCCCCAAGGTGGATTGATATTTTTAATATTAATATTTTTTACTCATTTTTGATTTGCCAATAACACCTACCTATGTCCAACAGAGGGAAGATGCTTCCTTTTGTTTCTTGAAATATAAAGTCCATGTGCTTTAAGGTCTAATATAAAATGTACAGTTAGTATCAATATATCATTCTATCAGTACAACAATGTTTTCGATTCATAATTTTTTCAATCACTTCAGTGAACACTTCCACCACAAAATATATAAAACACTGTCCATACAGCTTGGCTATGACCATTTACAGCATGGGTTGGCACACTGGACTAATCCCCCACCACAGAAAAACCCTATTAGAGGTTTCAAAAATCATCTGTCGCACAAGGCTGTTTACTTATTCTGGGTAAATTTAGACTTTTTTTAAACTACAAGATTGACTGAAAGAGTAACTGCACCAAACTGAAGCCCCTGAGAACAGAGCTGGGCTGCATAGTGATTTTAGCATAGTGGCCGCACTAGGTATAGCAACCTCCTGCATTCGTCACATGATGCACATTAGTCAGAAAAGCATTTTTCCTATAAACAATCATTGGAGAAAGAACAACTATAAAATGGTGAATGCATTTTTCTGAACATGTCAACCCAGTGAAATGAACTGTTGTATCATCAGAATTAGATTTTCTAACACTGGAAAAGTCTAGAAGAAGCTCTATAGGCCTAAAAGAGAGAGAGAGATGAGGGAGCACAAGGAGACAGAGGCTTTTTCTGTGCATGCACTCAGTGGGCAACTTTCTTAGGATTGAATAGGTCACTATCTTTGAATGCAGTATACAGTTAACACATCCATGGTCAAACCGCTCAGCTCCATTCACACATTCAAACATTTCTCCCTCTGCTGCAACGCTGCGTCCTGTGACGATTCCTGTGATGGATATCATGATATCCATGCAACCATTATCCTGTCTATTCTCTGCGTGCTACGTCCATATCATATTAGACTTGCTATTCTTTATTTCAAAACAGTCTTAGTGTCAGGTAGTGTATAACAAGCCTGTTAGTGATAGCATTAACATAGTCTCATCAGCAGACGATGCAGAGTTGTCTGCAGTCACCCATCCAGATTGCAAGCCAGTTTTTGAGCATCATCAGCCCTGCTGGTAGTTATCCCTGATGGCTTGCTTGCCTGCTCTACCCCAACATGGTTAAAGAAACACACTAGCAATGACAAGACTAGACCCCATTACCTGCAATGTTGGAATCGCCAGCCACTGTTTAGTGTCTATCTGAGGCCAGAACATCTGGTATAGAGGCTAATATTAGGGTGTTTTCATCACATAGGGAGAACCCGGGAACTCAGGGACAATCTGGACCCAGTTTTACCAACACTGTTATTCATGTCAGGACCAATAAGATTGAAGTGAAGACCATGGATGAAGTAGACCAAGATCACAAAAGAAAGTCTACCCAGGATGTTTAAGTATAGGTTAATTGTCTCTGGTGCTGGGTAATAATGAAAGAAACTGATCTACTGGCTGACTGTACTGTAATGAACAGGGGTTTGATTTTGTTGATAACTTCTTTCTGGGACCATCCCAACCTGCTGAAAGCAGACAGCCTTCATCTTACTGTAAATCTCACTGCTATTTTATTTTGGAATATAGGCGGGTGTTTAATTCAGGTTTGACATAAGGGACTTAGCATTTGGCAGGTCATAGGTGATTACAGAGCCTGCTAGGGTCACAGGTAGTGTAGTTTTGGAGCCCACTAGCTTAGGTAGTTAATAAGTTCAGCCAGGGAAATCCTCACATTGCAGACTGTCAGACTGATATCCCAGTTCACAAAAACTCACAAGTTCTCCTTCCCTAAATATGTTAATCACAAAAATCAAATAATCATCCCCAGCACTGGTGGTGGTGAAGCATCCCCTATTGCACCTGATGAAGTCCTACCTAAAACTAGAAAATGCATTTCCTGCAGAAAACGCAGTGGGAATGCTGTAGCAATGCTGAAGCGATGCTTAAAATGGCTGAAAACACAGTTGAAATGCAGAAGTTGAAAGCAATCTCTGAAGCAATGCTTAAAAATGAATACCAATAGTAGAACATATGAATAGCAAAATAGCAAAAAAGCAAAATTGCAGAAAAAGCTGAATAGTACAAATAGCAGAAAAAAGGCTGAATAAGCATAAATGTCCAGGAAAAGCTAAAAATTTTGATAGCTAAATGATTTGCCATCGGGTTAATCAGTTAAGTTTTACTTTGGTTCAGTGACCAGAGGAGCCTGAGACTCCAGCCCACATTGTAAATATCTTGGAAAATAAGCAAATATACATATATATACACCGATCAGCCACAACATTGGTCTACAACAATGTTAGACTGGGTGACATGTATCAAAGTAACATCCAGATGAATATCATGCCCCAGGGTCTCCCCGCAGAACTTTGTATTGTAAAGAGATGATTAATGTTATTCACGTCACCTGTCAGTGGTTTTAATGTTGTGGCTGTTTGGTGTATCTCCAGTACACAGATTTAAAAATGAAGCTTTTTTGTTGAGAATTTTGGTATTTTTTTGTTTGAGCGCTTGAGTAGTTTAGCATGAAAATATAGAGCAGGTGTCCACACTCCAAACACAACGAGAGATGGTGATTTAAAGATTTGGGAAACAGAGGAGACAGTCTGCCCGCAGTTTGTTTGGCAGTGAATGAGCGCCTGATCAATTCCCGATCAATTAAGGTTTACACCACAAATACAAAACCTCAGTGGACTCAGATGTTGATGTGATGAGAGGCAGGAGGCTTTGAGCTACATGATGATGCCTTTTATGTGCGTATTGGGATAAATCTGTGCTACTAGGAGCAGATGAGAGATCTGATTCTTCTCTCAAAAATTCACAGCTCCTCATGCTGAATCTTAATTACCTGTTACTGGTGTTAAACATTTACTCCACTGAATATGCAAATTGCAGGGTCTGCATTTAAAAAAAAATAAACATCAAATGTGTGTGTGAGTCATATCGCAATACCTGTCAAAATAATAAAATAATAATCCCAGTAATAATAGAGGCCTGTTTGTCTGCGGTGAAAAGCTGCATTTTTTTCTAAATTCAGATGACTGTGATGCTGGTCATTAGCCTGGCCCGACATAAACACTAGTTTAATCAACAGTAACTCTCAACACCTGTGTGACAGCTACGGATCTTGGTGTTACCTTTAATCACATCCTGTCTTTTGATCAGCAGTTTTACGAAGACATCACCAAGACCACCGTTTTTCACCTACATAACACAGCTAAAATTCTGTCTTTTCTGTCCACGGCAGGTGCTGAGACACCAATTCAGGCCTTTATGTCATCCAGATTGGATTATTGTAACATTTTGTTTTCTGTTGAAAACAAAATGTCACAATAACTGAGTAACATCCCCCATTCCTCCTCCTCCTCCCCTCTCTTTTCTTTCACCTCTCTCTCGTGGCTGTCGGTGCCCTATTTCAGATGTTTTGCATCTGTATCTTCGTCCTCCAGGAGAATCAGCCCTCCTTGTCTGTCTCATTCACTGTGTGTTTTGCCTTTCTCCCAGTGGCAAGAAAAAAGTAAGGAACCTTTGAGATTATCTGCATTTATATATATATACTGGGATCAGTCATAACATTAAAACCACCTGCCTGTGGGATACAGGGTGGGGCCTCCATGAGTCTGGCTTGTTCCGATGCACCCTACAGATGTCAAGTCAGATTAGGATCTAGGAAGTTTGGAGGCCATGTGCCTTGGCCTCTTTCTCATGCTCCTGGAGACATTTCTGAGCAGTTTTTGTGGTGAGGTGGATGCACTGTCCTGCTGCGGGAGTCCACTCACATTGGAGAGTGCTGTTGCCATGGGGTGTTGTGTTTGGTCTGCAACAATGTTTCAGTGGGAGGTACATGTCAAGTAACATCCAGGAGTCAAGATTTCTCAACAGAATGTTGTATTGTGGCAAGATGAGATGATTATTCACTTCACCTGTCAGTGGTTTTAATGTTGTGGCTGATCAGTGCAAATTTGTCTTAAGACATTTAAGTTCTAATAATGAACAAACACAACGTACTAACTAACTAATGTAATAACACACAAATCATTGGATTGTTCTTGTCTATACTGAATAAATTATTCAAACACTAATAGTGTAGGTTGGAAAAAGTATGTGAAAACCATGGCTAATGACATCCATAAAAGCTAAATGGAGTCAGGAGTTAACAAACCTGAAGTCCGGTCAATGAAAAACACTTAAAACATTTTGAGTTTTTTATTCACAAGAAGAATCTGCTGATGTGAACCATGCCTCACAAAAAAGATCTCAGAAGACATAGCTCTACAATTGTTGATTTGCATAAAGATGGAAAGGGTGACAGAGTCATCTGTAGAATTTAGATATTCTTATTCAGATATTCAGTCCAGAGTCAATCAAACTGTCTATAAATGGAGACAATTTAGTTCAGTGGCATCCAGCTATAATTCCAGGAGCACAAAACAGATGAGGTTAATATCTCTGTTCACGATTTTACCATTCACAAAACACAGAGAGGGGGCATTGTGTTCATGACACTGCTCTCAAAAAAAAAAAAGCATCACCTTGACTCTCCACAACACTACTGAGAAAATGTTCTGTGGACCGATGAAACTATGGTTGAATAGATTGGGTTAGATTAGGTCTGTTTGGAAGAATGGTCCAAAATTCTTCCTGGATGTTGTGCGGGTCTGATCCACAGCTACTGAAGGACCTTGTTTGAGGTTGTTGCTGCCAAAGGAGGTTCAACGAGTTATTAAATCCAATGATTCACTACTTTTTCTATCAGGGCTCTGAATGTTAAATGGATGTGTTCAGGCAGGAAAGAGTATAAATATTGTGTGTTATCAGCCTAAGCACAGTGTGTCCTTATGTATTTGTGACTCAAGTGAAGATCAGATCACATTTTATGACCATTTGATGCAGAAAACCAGAAAGCCCTTCAGGTCTGTCTGGTTGCACCTAGACATTGTTTGGTGTCTTTATAGATCATATTCTTCATTACATTAATAATTTTGTCATCTTGATTGTTCATACTGTGAATTTACTACAGTATGTTGTTGATTTATTCTGTCTGAGTAACAACCTGGTTGTGTCAGGATGAGTATGTTAGCCTGAATGAACCCATCCCCCCAGTCATATTAATACTCACATTCCCCGAGGCATTGGCCAAGGTGGTGGAGTTGCAACCATTTTTGATTCCAGTCTTTTAATCAACACTAAAAACACTGAAAAAATGATAATCACAATTTTTTTGCTGAGAATTGAGATCACTGTTCTCTTTCACAATTTTTTTTCAACATGTTTTTTGCACTCATTTACCCGATACACGAGGAAGCGGAACAGAAAATATAATGATGCCTGATATAGGACAGGCCATACCTTAAAGAGTACTGTCTAGACCTGCTCTATATGAAAAGTGCCTTGAGATGACTTTTGTTGTGATCTGGCGCTATATAAATAAAATTGACTTGAATTGACTTGAATTGACTTGAATTGACTTGAATTGAATTGAATTGAATGTTTGGCTAAGTGGTAGTTGATCAAGTCTGTAATTTCCTTGTGTCTATGGGAGCTCGTCGGGTATGGTAATCGATTCATTGTAATCGATACATTAGTCAGGAGTAGCCTGACTCACAGAATGTCAGTGGACGAGTTGTTGACTTTTTTTTAGCTGCTTCACTGTTCACACACAGAGCACTGCAGGAGCAACAGAGCGACAGGCTGTAAACTTTACAACCACATCTGGTCTTAAAATGACCAAAACACAAAACTAACTTTAGAGTTACTTAATGAAAATGGAGTGCGATGCAGGCAGTGTGACTCGCTCTGATTCTCTCCGCTCCAGTGTCAGGTGAGTTCTACCTGCCTGCTGACAGCTGCACGCCTGCCGCCAGAAACCGCACATCGAAAGCGGAAACTACCGGTGATGAGACAAGTTAAAACCGGCTGACAGAGTCTGTCTGCAGTGTTTTCGCTTTATACATTTTGTAGCGGCAGCCCGCCACGGGAATATTACTGCTGCTGCTGAAATATTATAAAGTTGCAGAATACCTGGTTGAGTCGAGAGGGAGAGAGAGAAAGAATTGAAAAAGAGAAAATGGTAGAATTAACTAGCTAATCTTTTTTCCATCAGCGGGGTTTTCTTCTGGATTCATTTTGCCATTTTCATTTGTCCTAACACAACGTCTGGCCTCACGCTGTCATTAGCCACTGTCACTCACTCTCGCCGGGTTTATTTGAGTTTCTGCAGCGTTTGTTTTGATGCACCGGGTGTCTCTGATGAAAATGCAGCAGAATCGTTGTCATTTAGAAATGAGATCGCATATTAAACCTCTAATAGACCTCCCACAGAATCCCCTTTTATCAGACCACTGTTTAATTACTTTTGAATTCCTATTGCAGGACTACATATCAACAGGCAAAAAGAACCCTTACTAGAAATCTTTCTGATAGTGCGGTAGCGAAATTCAAGGAAGTGATTGCTTCTGCCCTAAATTCATTACCATATCTCGATTTAACAACTCTACAACTCTATTGCCCCCCTAAAAAAGAAAGCAATAAAGCAAAAGAGGCTAGCTCCATGGTTTAACTCTTGAACCTGTGTACTAGGGCTGAGCAATTTTGGGAAAAAATCTAATTGTGATTTTTTCTGACAAATATTGCAATTTGATTTGCGATATAATTTTGAAAGTCAAGCTTTAGTCCAGGATTCACTATACGAGGTATGGCTATTAAATAACAAGACTAACACTGTAATACAATTTTATTGAACATGAACATTTTTCAGTGTCTTTTTCCCTTCTGCATCAACACACTGCTGCATTCAGGTCTTCCACTGATCAAAGCAGTACAGTAGGTCTTCTTTGGACAGTTGTCTCAGAACCTCTGTCGTTCTTTTCTTAACTTCTGACACAGACTCAAAACATGTTCCTTTGAACACAGATTTGATCTTAGGAAATAGGAGAAAGTCACACGGTGCTAGATCAGGTGAATAGGGAGGGTGATCAAGCGCTGTGATTTGTTTTTGGGCCAGAACCTGCTTTTCCTTTTGATCAGGAGTCAGAAGTTTTGGGACAACTTTGGCACACACTTGTCATGTTCAAATTTTCATGCAAAATTTGCCGAACTGTCTCTTTATTAATGGAGACCATTTCTGCTCTCATTTTTATACTGAGTCATCGATCATTTCAAACAATTTGTTCAATTTGTTGAATGTTTTCAGAAGTTTTTGATGTTCATCAGTGCCCAAACGTTCCAATCTTGCCCAATCTTGGACGTCCTCTCTGCCTTCACTGAATCTTTTCTTCAATCTTCAAACACACGTGCACGTGACATGCAGTGTTCCCCATACAATGTACAAAAAGATTCAGCTGCTGTTTTGTTCAATTTCACCCAAAATTTCAAGTTGATACATTGCTCAACTTTTAAACTAATCATTTTCCAACACCTTAGCAAAACCATGTGCACTTCAATCAGTAGCTAGCAGTGAACTAAAGATGTAACTTATTGGAAACTTACAGCAGTTGTGCATGAACACCCAACCTTTAATATATAACACTCAGTGTGACTGTGAACCACCTGGTTTTATAAGTGCAATCTCATTATTTTATAGCTATACCTTGTATATATGTAAAACGTGATAGAGCATTACCATTAAAGAGATCACTAAAATGTTAACTGCTCTGTGTACTAATCCAAGGATGAGAATGAAAATATATGAATCCAAAATGTATTTATTCTAATAATAAACGGTGTAGAACATACACATAATGAACCATAAAACAATTCTCACAAAAGCTTCTCTGCAGTAACGTTACATCGGTCAAACTGCTGCCTGTGGTGATTTTTCAAATGCTGATACACTGAGGGGGAATGACAGGAGACTGACAGGCACACAGAGAGCTGGTAGAGACAGACACAGCTGATTAAAGCTCTACAGGATTTGTCCCAATAGAAAATACAAAATACAAATACAAACCTAGCTTAATGTGAGCTAGTTCATTCTACCATTTTCTCTCTTTTTCTCCTCTCCTCTTTCTCTTTCTCTCTTCAACCAGGTATTTTTGCAACTTTATAATATCAGCAGCAATAATTTTCCCACAGTGGGAATACATATAGTGGAAACACTGCAGACGTAAAGTTAGTGTCTTGGTCATAGATCAGTTCTCTCTCTTGACACCGTCAGCCACTTTTAACTCGTCAAAAATGATAAGGGTTACAATCCATCAAGACTATTGATGTCTTTTGTTGTCTTTGCATATATTTGCATAAATTAAAATGACGTCTCACGCCTACAACGCGCTACAACATTCAAATGAAATTACAACTTCCTCGTAACCCCCGGTCACGGGGTGATGTTGTCATATCCTATGATGACGTAGCGTATTGTCATTGGTTTGTGGCTATACTCATCAGGGCCCCGTTCTAATATGAAACGTTTTGTTTTTTAGTATGATTGTTTTGCAAATCTGTTTTCTGACTTTTTTAAATTTAACAATGACATTTACAGGACCTCTGACATCCACTCCCACGAGAGCCCCGGCGGAAACTCCCGCGCCCCTCTCCGCGATAGCTCCCTGGGTTTCTCCCGTGAGAGCTCCCTCCTCACCCTCCGCAGCGGTTCCCCCCTCCCCTACCCCGGGTCCTTCCACCTCCAGTCTTACCAGAGCCTCCCCCGCCCTTCTCTCGAGGGCCCCTGCGAGACCCTCGCGACGTCGCAGGATCCAGAGAACCAAGACAGCCATCGTCAGGAGACTGTTTAACGGTATGTGTGTTTTTTTTGTGGTTTTTTTTATGTTTATACATTTAGGATTATCAAGTGATGTTTTTCTCATCTCATCTCATCATCTTTGTTTTACAGAAAGCGGGCAAAGATTAAACGGAACCATAAGGAGTGCTCAATCATCGGCTGGCCACCAACAGCAGAGTCGGAAGGCCCCGCAACGGCACTCATCAGCATTACCTGACGACCCTGCAGTTACTCTGTAATGTAGTACACACCGTGTGTGAAACTGGTAGGAAGAGTGTGATTTTTATTTTCTTAGTTTTTTTTTTAGATATGGATCAAGAATTAGATTTTGAGCCTTTAGATCAAGTCCCTGTTGATATAGAAATAGCTGTAGGCCAATTAAGCGTTATCCCTGTCCCCACTCCGCTAGATTTACAAAGTAGTTTTTACTTAGATGAAAACGCTGAAGCCTCTTTTGCAGAAGTTGGACAAGACAGTTCCATCCGTGACCCCTTACATGACATAGAAAACGCTCTCCAAAACCTCAATTCACCCCCTCTAGCCGCGCAAGATGAAAACAGTTACATCCCTTTACATGTCATAGAAACCGTTCTCCAGAGCCTCGAAGAAATCTCTCTACCGGCCCTTTCCTCACAAAACGAATCTTTACTAAATGAAACCGTCGAAACCTCCTTAGTTGAAATTGGACAAAACAGTTACAGCCCTAACCCTTTGCAGACCATAGAAAATGCCCTCCAGAGTCAGAATCAAACCCCTCCACCAGCTCTCCCCCCGCAAAGCGATCAAGACGCGCCTCTCTCTCCCCCCTCTTCTTCACACACAGACGCAGAGTTCCCCCACACAACAGCAGGGTGGGGGTTTAGGAGGGGGACAGCCTCCTCATCCCGTTCCAGAGCAGGATGAGAGATTTAGTAGGAGCAGAGAAACTACAACAACCACGCACAACCGCTTTAACACGCTAAGAATGAGACGCACCTTTGCCGTTCCTACCCCCGGAAATGTGCCCAATATCGCAACATTTTATCGAGACGTGATAGGGATTATTCAGGAATTGGCCGATGAGGCAAGATCGCAGGCTAGACGCAACGATGTAATACAGTTGGAGGTTGTGGGTGAAAATGTACGCAACCATGTCGCAGTCACCGTGGACGATCAAGGTGAAAATATTCTCCCGGCTTTTGAAGAATTGCTTGACCGGATAGTGCAGTCAAACAGTAACATTGCCGCAGATGAGAACATAGAATTAATTGTTCAGGTGGCGCAGAACCCCAGAGGGGGGTGCCAAACGCAGGCTGAAGAAAACCTTAGACTGTGAAATCCTCAGCAAAAAAAGACGCCACTTGTTTATGGTAAACAACAGAAACGATCAGCTTTGCTTTGCCTTGCCATCAGCCTAGCTCACGTTATCCATCCCACCCTCACAGATAGAGAGTGCGACAGCCTGGGGAGGGACTTGCAACGCCAGGCCGGTTTAAATGATCAGACTCCCGTCACTTTCAGCGACGTTGACAAATTTGAGAATATTCTAGGACGCAAAATTGTGGTGTTTTACAGAACATCTCACAGTAAACCCCTCTCTCATTTTGAGACAAAATTCTCAGATCGTTCCAGGCCTCTGTTTCTATTTTTACTACAAAACCACTACTATGGAATAAAAAATCTCAAAGCCTTTCTGGGCGCGTCATTCGTCTGTGATTATTGTTACAAGACTTTTAATTGCCCCTATACCCACTACTGTAAAGGTTACTGCGCGGTGTGCAACGACCCCGTCTGCCCTACGCAGGAACTCAGTCCCGTAGATTGCTCAGACTGTAACAGAAAGTGTTGTTCACCCTTCTGCTTTGCCAGACACAAAGAGGTTGATTCCAATGAGGCATACGGACGGGCGTTCAGCTTCTGCGACCGAGTAAAAAAATGCAAACAATGTAAACTTTGCTACCACATCAATATGACATCAGGCAGAGCGACACATCGTTGTACAGTACCAAAATGCACCATCTGCAGAGAGAAACTACCGCGTGACTCTAAAACCGACGATCACCTGTGTTACATTCCACCTCTTCCTCAAGACATCTTGTGTCCCGATTTGATCTTTTATGATTTTGAAACATTTGCGGGTGGGCGAGCACATCCCCTTTTTAGTGCATGCAAAAACACTGAAAGGTGTAGAGAAGGTGTTTTACAGCCCTAACTGCGTTAAAAACTTTCTTTTACATTTTAGGAGCAATCAGTACAGACAGAATGTCTTTATAGCCCACAACACTAGAGGATTTGACAGCTACCTGGTTTTAAAAGGTATACTGAAAGAGGGTGCATCGCCGCAGCAGATTCTGATGAACGGCAGTAAAATCCTCAGCTTTGAGGAACCCGATTACCACCTCAAATTCATAGACTCCCTTTCATTCCTTCCCATGCATCTTAACGCTATGCCCAAGGCCTTGGGCTTCACTGACCAGACTAAGGGGTATTTCCCTCACAAATTCAGCTCAAAAAATCGCCTCAACTACGTAGGACCATACCCTCCACCCTCCGACTACGGTGTAGAACGCATGGTGATGCGCGAATGGGAAGAATTTGACGCTTGGTACGGTGAGGTCTGTCAAGGGACCTTTAACTTTAGGGAGGAAGCCGTGCGTTACTGTAAAAATGACGTTGACATTCTCTCCAAGGGCTGCCTTAAATTCAGGGAACAGTTTTTAGGCGAGACGGGCGTAGACCCTTTCAGTTCCATCACCATCGCCGGGGCCTGCATGAAGGTGTTTCGCACCAATTATCTGCCTCCTAAAACCCGGGCCATACCGTGCCCTGACAACTACAAACATTGGCATAAAAGATTCTCAAACGCTTCAATTCAGTGGCTAGACTGGGTGATGCACAAACAAAAAATCTTTATCCAGCACGCTCTAAACATGGGGGAAAAACAGATTGGCCCTTTTTTCGTAGACGGTTAAGAGTAACGGTGTAAAAAATGCCTGGGAATTTCATGGTTGCTTTTACCACGGCTGTCCACGTTGTTTTAATCCCACAGAGACTTGCCCCTTGAGGGGCGTTACCTTCGGTAAACTGCATGCAGACAGTGAGAAGAGAGAGTGGAGGCGTTACAAACCGAACACGGGGTCTGCGTCCTGGTCGTGAGAGAACACGAGTGGGATGAGATGAAAAAATCATGCGCAGAGGTTAAAGAGTTTCTCCGGCGTTATAACGCTCCCCAGCCTCTCTGCCCACGCAAAGCTCTTTACGGAGGTAGAACGAGCGCTTTAAAGCTGAGACACACCGCAGGGTCTGACGAAACTGTCCACTACGTAGATGTCACTTCTCTGTACCCCTGCGTTAACAGTACTTGCTCTTACCCATTAGGTCACCCCACCATCATTTACAAAGATTTTGGGGACCTGAGCAGCTACTACGGTTTAATCAGGGCTACTGTGCATCCACCTCGCGGTCTTTTCTTCCCTGTGTTACCTTACAAAAGTTTAGGAGGCAAATTACTCTTTCCGCTTTGCCACACCTGCGCAGAAACTAATAATCAAGAGGGTCCCTGTGAACACGACGAGGAGGCTAGAGCTCTGACGGGGGTCTGGGTCACGGTTGAATTTAACAAAGCCCTGGAACTGGGGTACAGAGTGAGTAAAATTACAGAAGTGTGGCATTTTGACAAGAGCAGCGACACGGTGTTTACTGACTACATACACACCTTTTTGAAAGGCAAGCAGGAAGCATCGGGTTACCCTCCTGAGGCGACGGATCGAGAGAGCAGGGAAAAGTACATCAGGGACTATCAGGATCATCAGGGCATTCTCTTAGATGCAGACAAAATCGAGGCCAACCCGGTGAAGAGACAGGTTGCTAAACTGTGTCTCAACAGTCTGTGGGGAAAGTTTGCACAGAGGGATAATTTGCTTAAAACCAACATCGTCTCAGATCCTGAAGAATTCTTTAGCTACTTGTTTTCAGGTAAATACCAAATAGAGTACTTTGACATTCTCGACAGCGACAGAGCTTTAATCAGGTGGAAATACGCTGACAGGTGCGTCCAACCCCCGGGTAAACAAAGTAATATATTTATCGCTGCATTCACCACGGCACACGCGCGTCTGAAGCTGTACAGTTATCTGGAAAAGTTGCAAGAGAGGGTTCTTTACATCGACACAGATAGCTTAATCTATGTGGTAAAAGAAGGTGAGACACCCCTAGAGTTGGGTAACTATTTGGGGGACTTGACAGACGAACTGGGGGGTGACAGCATTCAGGAGTTTGTGGTGGCGGGTCCCAAGAGTTACGCATACCAAACCAGAAATTTTAAAAAAGTAGTCATGCGAGTCAAAGGCATCACTCAGACCAAAGAATGCTGCGAGCGGGTCAACTTTGACAGCGTCAGAGAGCTGGTGGAGGGTTACCTGCGCAATTCTCGCGAGGGGGTGATCGAGATCCCTCAACACAGCATCAGGCGCTATAAAAAGGGCTTTGTGCTGAAAAACCTATCATTTAACAAAAAGTTTAGGGTGGTGTATGACAAAAGATGGCTCTTTGCTGACGGAACAACTCTGCCTTTCGGCTATTAAGCTGGACTGTTGTGAAAAATAAAATAAAATGTCACACTCGGCCGTTATGGAGGAAATAGAATTTGAACCCAGATTTATCTTTCCTTTTTCATGTTTAATTGTGGGTCCAAGCGGGTGTGGGAAAACCTATTTTGTAAAAAAAAGGTACTGGAAAACTGTGATCAAGTTATGAATATTGTATCTGGAAATATTGTGTGGATTTATACTTCTTTTCAACCTATGTACAGTGAACTGCAAAAGATGAATAAAAATATAAAATTTGTCAAAGGATTACCTGATTCTTTTGAAGATGAAAACCTGTTCCCTCCTGATCAAAAGCATTTGATTATTCTGGATGATGTTATTTTTCAAGCTTCTAACCATCCTGAAGTGGTAAAAATTTTTACACAGTATCGACATCACAGAAACATGAGTGTCATGATGTTGACTCAAAATGTGTTTCACCACGGTAAACACAGTCGCACTGTAAGTTTGAACAGCAATTATTTGGTAATGTTTAAAAATCCACGGGATAAACTACAGATTAACATATTGGCTCATCAGATTTTTCCTTCACAAAAAGCATTTTTCTTTAAAGACCCTCACGGCTATTTAATAGTAGACCCGTCTGCCCAGAGCGATACAGACTGAGGACCGGTGTACTTCCTCACCAGTGGCTGACCGTTTACATTCCCAAAACGTTGATGTAGATCATCATGTCGGCGCGTATAAAAAGGAACGCTCCCTTGCTGACGGCTCTGTACCACGCCACGCCCAAGAAACGTAAAGACATTCTTATTCACAGCTCCCCTGATTTTATCCAGACGTTGTGCGAGATCGCTTTAAATCTTCTGAAGGGAAACATCCCCTTGACTCCTTCTCAATTTAAAAAACTGAAGAGGCAGAAAAAAATTATCAGACTGCTGGCTGATAAAAAAAACAGTATAAAATTGAAACATCAGGCTCTAAAGAAGCAGACGGGCAGTTTTCTTTTACCTCTGCTCTCAGCCGTCATGCCTCTGATCGGAAATCTCATCGGAGGGCTGATCCTAAAATGACTTTAAAGAAGGCGCAAAAAATGTTTCTCGTCTCCCCCCATCAGTTAAATCGTCTGACTCAGCCGGCGTCATCCATCAGAGAAACCGCGGAGGATGATTTGGATGCTAGGATGAGAGCCATATTAAACGAGCAGGGGGTGAGCTCTCATGAAAAAATTAAAAAGTACAACACATTACTGCAAAGATATCTGAACTTTATGAAGCAGGGTCAGAGAGATGAGCGTCGAGTGACTCTGACTCTGCAACCGGAACAGGCCGGCGACAGGACCGACCCCCAGGACGCTCAGACATCTTCTCACGGCGTGCAGGTGTCTGACGGTGCAGATTTTGACCGTACGGTCGAGGATGTTTTGAAAAGTCTCCCTCCGCGAGATACGTCTTAAAGAAATTATCAGAGAGCCATGAAGGTTGGAATTCAAAGGGGGAATTTGTTTATAAGGGCGATGCTGTCGGGGTCTCATATGATCGATTTATTCAAACACCTCTCGCTCCCTTTTAAGAAAAAATCCAGAGGCCCACCGCCCGCGGGTTGGTCAAAATTTTTAAATACTCTGTCGGAACTAAACGTCCCTTTGTCCTCTATAAATAACCCGCAAGCTCGGGATCAATACCGTCTCCTCAAGAGGGACGTGGACGGTTCCCAAGATACGGATTTTCCTCGTGCAAAAAGGAGGAAGAAGATGGCGCATGCGCTATCGCCCCGCTGGATTACTCCTGAGAAAGAAGTAGCAGCCGAGCGGATAACCAGAAAACAAATAACTGTCCCCGCGATGGATTAACATTTAACATCTTAAATAATTGTAATACACAAACAATTTTTTTTTGTCTTTCATCAATAAAGTGTTTATTAAACATATTTTGTGAGTATACAGTTTTTATTCAAAACACACGTGGGTAAATAGTAGTGAGAAAAGTACATATAAAAGATAAGGGCTAAACAAGTTAACTATTTATTCTAAAATATAAAAAGGAGTAAAATAAAAACTAACATTTATTTGTAGCAATCTTTAAGCAACTGTAAAAAACAGCTCCCCTGCTTCGGGATGCTGTTGATTTTATTTTTAACACAACGTTGATATTTTTTCACATAGTCGTACACAGTAAGGTCATTCTTTATCACGTCATCATCGTACAAAGACAGTACCTGTTCAAAAGATAATCCGCACGCCCGATGGCAGAGTTAATAGACACAGTATGAACCGCAGACCGTCGACAGGTGGTGTTGCAGCTGGTTGTCATGGTACTTGATGTTTTGAGAGCGGTCTTCCAAAAACTGTAAGATGTTCAAGGGGTAGTGAACAAAGTCCAGCGGAAATCCATAAGAGTAAAAAAAGGTGGCCTCGCGGTCCTTTTCTAAGGTCAAAGCTAACCAGTGCTCCCCGGGCATGTGGGCTGGGTGTGTGTTGACTATAAAGTAGGCGGGGGTTTTAAAGGATGGATTCAGCAAGGGCAGTTGATCGGATGCCCACACACCACAGAACACATCCCCCAGTAGACTATGCAAAAGATGAATGTTATCCATCTTTTAATAATAATCCACCAGAACCTGTCTCTTAGAGTTGATCTCCAGAATAGAATTGTAACAGGCGTAGACGATAAGCGTAGTGGTGTGCGGAAGGGGAACTCTAAATCTCATCTCCAGTCTTAGATTGCCGTTTGAGACGGGAGACAGGGCGTCGTTGTCGTCGCCCGGGTTGAGATTAAACACAAACAGAGAGTAGCCGTCATTAAATTCCTCACGGTTGATACTCAGAGGTAAATCTTTAAGATGTCTCCCTGTAGCCAGGAACATGTAAAATTCTCTGACAGACAGCCCGATGTTAAATTGGGGCTGGAAAGCCTTAGCGGGAACCTGTCTGCCGTTCTGACAGAGAGCCAGATATTCGACGTCGTTGTGAATGAAATTAAAGGGCGACAGGTTTCTTCTTCCCGTGAAAGCCTTGTGGTGCACCATAGCCAGAACCACGTATTTAGGCATGGCGCCCAGAAAGAGATTCTCCTGGTTGCATATCCTAGAGTTCTCCGGAATGGAGTATGTTTTCACGTTGACCCACGAGAGGGGGCGGCGTGACCTAACCGGACAGCTGGGGACACAGACACTTTTTTAACAAATAGAGAGGCTCCCAATATTCTCAGACGAAAAGCAGAGTCGCGGGCTCCCGTGAGGCAAAAGGCATCGCTGGCGCGGGTCAGTTTACTCAAATCAACTGAGTTCAGCAAAAATATGTCCCCAGGTAGATGTACTTCTCTGGAGTTGGCTGTAAAACTGGCTCTCTTATTTAGCCCTCTATTAGGACCGTTAACGGTCACTATAGAGTTTACGGCTCCGGAAGTATTTTTGTAAAAAAGACCGCTGCTGAACTGACTCTTGAGCGTGTCCTCTGAAAAGTTGAGAAGAGTCTCAATCATGGCGCGGTAGGGATGCGTGGCGCTCGACTGCGAAATCAGTCTATCCCCCAAAGTAACGTCGCACTGGCTAAAAATTGTATTTAGAGGATAACTGATGAGGGCCACAGCCACGTCGTTGGCCAGGTCCGTACCGTCGACGTTGGTGATTTTCACGCAGAGATGCAGCAAGGTATCGTTCCGGTCCAGATACTTGTCCCCGTCTCCGGGAATGAAAAATTCTATAGGACCCCCATCGGCGATGGCTGACAAGGGGGAAATTTCTGTGTAGATTTTATCATCGATGGAAAGCTGCGTCATAGGCGCAGAAAATAAATCCAGCTCCGCCAGAGTACATTCTGCAGATTTCTGATGTAATAGGGCCATTTTTTAAAAGGGCTGTAAAAAATCAAATATTGAATTATAATTAAAAAATATCAGAGCTCCGGGCAGACTTCTTCTTCACCCGCCTGCTTTTCGCGACTGATTTCCTCTTTTTACCGCCCGAGCGTTTATTAGAGCTTGAGGGGGCACGTTCTCCCGGAGGTCTCTTTCTCGTCCTACGCGACAAGACCATAATACCTCCGGATCCCTCCTGCTTCGGATCGCTGCTGACTCGTCTCATCGCGTGGCTGAACACATCCGAGGCGATGTTGCTGGCCGCCGCTTTAAGATGAGGTTTAGCGATGGCGAAACCTTTCTTCACCAGAGGACTTACTAAAATGAAATAATTTAGAAAACAAAGAGCCTACATAACAGACATAAGACATAAGACCGTACATAACAGGCGTTCCGTAAAATCCCGGCAAATTTCCTCCTACCTGACTCTCATAATAATGTACAAAACGGTGAGGATCCTCTCTCAAGCCTACACACCATTTTCTTTCTCTTTTGACACTCCTTGACTTATCGTACACCGCGGGGTTGAAACACTGCGTGATAATATCGCCGTACGTTCCTTGAATATCAATCGTTCTCAAAAGCGGTGCGTAAACGTCGCCGACCAGCTGCTGACTTACTACGTCGCAGTAACAGTACATGTGATAAAACCCTGCACGTAAATCCGCAGGATAGGGAGCCATCTTTTGGTCAAACTTGAACCATTCTCCCGATTTCAGGCCCATCAGGTAAGCCGCGGGTCCGTTAAAGAGTACGTGGGTTTGACCTCCGGCCTGGAAATCAAACCTTTTCTGAATACTGCTATAGGCGACATAAATATCAGAATCAATTTTTCTGAAAAAACTTTCAATCTCTGTCTTGAAGTTTTGTAAGTTGTTGTAATAACCTCCTCTAAACCTTTGACGATGTACCGCGCTCTCTGTTTCCGGTTCTTTAGGCTTTTCCCTCCAAAAAAGTAGGCGTCATCCTGCATTATGGTATAAAAGGTGTGCGGGTATGAAATTTGCGTCAAGGCGACCTCCCACCGCCCTTCTAAATCAATGTGTTGCGCTAAATCCACGCGGTAACTGGAACTCTTGTTGTCTTTGAAAACGTTGAGGCTGGCGTTGGAGGGCAGGGTAATGAAAAACCCCTCGTCCTTCGGCCCGTACATGATGAAATGATGGTTGTTGCGAACGTGCGTAAATTTTTATACATTTTTTGAATCTGACGCCTTGACCCAGCTGTTAAATTTCTCAGGCCAGTTTTTCCCAACGTACAAAGACCTGTTTTTCACCTTTAACGGTGCGCCGCTTCAGAATCTTCTCTACATGGTAGACTCTGTCTTTCTCCATTGTTACTTTTTGCAGCTCTGCCTCGTAAAATGAACCTTGGATGGGCTCTCCGTCGTAATCTGTTAGTTTGTACACAGGAGGGTCGCGAGGGATGCAATCAGATACTGTAAACACCTCGTCTGTAAAACTCTGTTCATATTTTTTATCAAACACCCCCCTCAACTTTGAAATCCTGACTAGGTCTCCCTTCTTAAAATTCATCTTTTATTCACCCTTCCGACGGGCTTGAGATGTACCGTACAAGTTTTGAAACACTTGAAAAGTGTTCTCTGAGGTCACCTGCATAGGTTTCATTTTAATACTGCTGTGATAGCTGTGATTATAGCTTTTCACCAAGTCTTGTAGGACATCGAGGTAGCGCAGTGTTGTTTGCTGTAAAATATCTCCACATTCTACCTTTTTAAAGTACGATTAAATCTTTCAGTCACAGAGGCTTTGAGGTCGCTGGCTGTGGAAAAATGAATGATACCGTGTTTTTTCATCAAACCCTCGAAACTCTTATTAAAAAATTCTTTCCCTGCATCGGTTTGTATTTTTTCAGGCGTAACGGCAGGTGACAGTGACATAAAACTCTGATGTGAGAGCTGTCCATGCAGCGGTTGTTATTGCTACTTTGTTGGCTTCCATCAAGTTCTTTTTTAGAGCTGTAGTTGCCTCATTGTACTTTTTCTCAATCTGGCTAGTAATTTTTTCTTCCATGAAGGCACAGTATATTCAGGTTCCATGAGCCTTTGACAGCTCCACTCCTCCAACAACACTAAGAGGAAACATATCGTCTGAAATCATTTAAGTCATTTGAGTGTTTAGGTACAACAAATACAGTGTTTCCCGTACTGTTAGCGCCGGCTGTCAGCCGGACAGTAAAACATTTTCACCCAACTACTTTCTGAATGTTTCAAGTCACGTTACCGTCACTTTTTATACGTTAGAACTATAATCTTAAACCAGATGAAGGATTTTTGTCATCAGATGTCTGGATCATAAGTAAACAAGCTGAGCAAACAGCATCTCTCAATGTCCTGTGTCCGCAAAACATTGTTGTTTTTTTTTATATGAAACTGCTTCATTTAACGTTTCTACCGATTTTAATTACTTGGTCTGTTTGTTTTGGAGTTAGCGAGACCTCTGTCGATAATTCAGCTCCCAGTAAAACCACCTGAACGATGAACACTGAAGGAATCCTAACCTAAAAACAGCATCTAGCAACAACCTGAGATAACATTAGCAGCAGCTCGTTTAACAGCCCGCTTCACTTCTTCTTATTGGCGACATCTGTTCCAATGTTTTGCTTGCACCACACAGAGAGAAGATGCGCACTCACCATAAACATTAGTTCCGAGTCTCTTTGAAGTAAAACATAAGCTAGATGGCATTGCCCTGGCGTCCAGCTCCACTGTAAGGAATCTTGGAGTTATCTTTGGATATGTCCTTTAGCTCCCACACAATCTTCTAGGACTTCCTTCTTTCACCTGTGTAATATCACTAGACATTTTCTGTCTCAAAAGGATGCAGAAAAACTAGTCCATGCATTCCAGGCTGGAATACTGTAGTTCATTATTATCAGGCTGCCCCAACAAGTCTCTAAAGACTCTGCAGCTGATCCAAAATGCTGCAGCACGATTACTGACAGGAACTAGAAAATTTCTCCTGTGTTAGCTTCACTACATTGGCTCCCAGTGAAATCCAGAATAGAATTTAAAATCCTCCTCCTCATTTACAAAGCCCTTAATGGTCAGGCACCATCCATTCTTAAAGAGCTTATAATTCCCTACAATCCCACTAGAACATTGCGCTCCCAGAATGCTGGTTTACTGGTGGTTCCTAGAGTTTCCAGGAGTAGAATGGGAGTCCGGTTCTGCTCAAGGTTTCTGCCTCTTAAAAGGAAGTTTTGCCACTGTCGCCTAGTGCTGCTAATGGTGGGAAATGTTGGAAATGTTGTCTCCTTCTGTAGTTATAATTATCTAAAGAGTACTGTCTAGACCTGCTCTATATGAAAGGTGCCTTGAGATAATGTCTGTTGTGATTTGGGGCTAAATAAATAAAATTGAATTGAATTGTTTTATTCTGTAAACACGCCGTCCTGGAACAGAGATCCCTCCTTTGTTGCTCTTCCTGAACTTTCTTCTGAACCTTCTTTCCTGTTAGAGGTTTGTTGGGGGAGTTCTTATTATCTGAATCATGGCTCCAATCACAAAGGGTGTTGTATGCTGCACAGACTGTAATGTCCCTTGAGGCAATTTTGTGATTTGTGATACTGGGTTATATAGATAAAACTGACTTGACTTTTGGAATAATGCAAGAACAATAAAGGATATTTTACTACTAAAATTCAGCAATGACTGTAACAATACCAAAAATATCCAATAGCATAAAATATCAACACAGTTCAAACCTGCAGCAGAGAGGAGATGCTTTTTAATGTGGCAAGGATCTGTTCTTCTGCTGACGTACTGTGCACTCAGAAATGCACTCCAATAGATTTGGAGTTTTTGGGATCTCTGACAAAGAAGCAGAGATGAGTAGGCAAAGATTCAGCACAGAGCATCATCAAACTCCTCAACTAGCATAATCTACCTGCATTCTAAGACAGTGCGTGAGACAGACTGTGTTGATGTGATGGGGGTAGTAGCTCATGGAGCTCTGGGCATTTCTGGATTCACCGTTCTTCATCCATGCATCGCCTCACATTTGTCAGGAGCAGTGGACTGAGGCTGTGTCACAACCTGTATCACCTAAAAAACTGTGCCTCCCTGGTGGTGTGTTCTCGGTTTATCTTGAGGGTGTGTCACTGCTTTATCACAGCATGAAGCCATCATATTGGAACAAGTGGCAAGTGTACTTACACACAGCATAAAAACTTCCTTACTTCCTTAGTGAGAGAGCTCAACACACTGGAACAAAACACATGCAAGTAGACAAAACACAAGCAAATCAAGAAAACATCTTCATCAATTTTAAAACCAAAATAAAAATGATAATAATATTTATTATTAGTAGTAGTAGTAGTAGTAGTACGTTCATTTTCCTGCACCACTGTCAACTTCAACAACTTTTAAGTCACAAAGCACTGAACACCAATTCATCCAGCCAGGTTCATCACTTTTTAGCGTCCCCTTGAAACACTTCCGTTGTCATATGTGCTACTTGCAGTGCTTTTGTCTGTTTGATTGTGTTGTGTACATTTGCAGCTCATGTGCTGTCAAATTGCTGTATTTTCTTACATTGCAGTGGGTTGAGCTCTCAGCCATAGTAGATACGCCCCTCTAACTATTGTCAGTCACACACAGACACGCCCCTCCACTGTTAATCAAACAAAGACATGCCTCTCTAACTGCTGACACAAAAAGGAGCATTTCTAATATTTCTCCATAGATCCTTTTGTATTCCTTTGAATAACACAAAACTATTGTGTGAAAAAAACACACCGACATAGTCTTCACTGCAAGAAGGTATAACTGAATTTGATTTTATTTAGACTTTAAGTCAGGAATTTTCAGTATGTGGACTTCACCCCCTTTAGATTTCAGTGTGGTTTCTATCAGGACTTGATGAACCAGGGCTTCTGTTGGATGGAGGTACTGCAGCCCTCACAGACTGCACAGCCAGAAACTAACCTGCAGCATCTCTGTCAACAACAACCAGGCCACACAGACAGGCTGCCTCCTCAAAACATATGTGTCTGGTTTTGGCCTCTGCATCACATGAGGTGATGAAAGCTGAGCTGGAGTTCTGGTCTAACAGAAACAGAACCCAAGGAAGGACTCTACCAGGCCAGCGTGTTGCCTGGATTGTGGTCAGTTCTACCGAGACTCTGCACCTGCCAACAACAGGGCCTCTATGGGCCGTTTCATTCATGCCAACCCTGTGGGCGGTCGCTCTTCAGCCCGGCACAAAGCCTCGTACATACAGCCAGTGTTGCGTCACCATCCAGATTACCCCTCACAGTCACTGCTTGAGCGGGCGACAATGCACCAATCCCCAGCTCAATAACAACACAGCCGCTTCCTGAGCTGTTGGAGCCGGCTGACACTGGAGCGGCATCTGAGCGGGATCGAGAGGCGAACTCACCTGCTTTCAGCACTGATGTTGCTGCAGGATGGAGGCCTGCTCCGCCGCTGCCACAGTCCTCCATCTTCCCTATAGCTGGTGCTGTTCATGTGTGTGTGTGTGCGCGTCGTTCGCTCGCCCAGCCCTCCTTCCCACCGCCACCGTCACATCATCGTGGACCTAGCAAGCAGCTTGTCCACTGTGACTATTACCTTAACTACACACACACACACCCACACACACACACATATATATATATATACATATATATGTATATATATATTTTGGACAGTGACACAAGTTTGTTATTTTAGCTGTTTACTAAAACATATTCAGGATACAATTATATAAATCAATATGGGCTTAAAGTGCAGACTCTCAGCTGTAATTTGAGAGTATCTACATCCAAATTAAGTAAGGGTTAGGAATTCAGCTCTTTAATACATATACATATACATACAATATCTTTTCAAGGACCAAAAGTAATTGGACAATTGACTCAGAAGGCTGCAAAAAACAAGGCTGCATGGGTTTTCCCTCGTTAACCTGTCATCAGTTACAGTTAAAAGGTCTGAGTTGATTCTGTGTGGCTTTGCATTGAAGCTGTTGCTGTGAACACACACGCGGGTCAAAGGAGCTCTCAATGAGGTGAAACAGACCATCCTGAGGCTGAAAAAGTAAGAAATCCACTGAGAGATAGTAGAAATGTTAGGAGGGCCAAATGCCTGGCACATTCTGAGAAAAAAAAGAGTGCACCAGAGCTTGGGAACTCAAAAGTACTGACACCACGGAAGACAACAGTGGGGATGATCAGAATCCTTCCTTCCATGGTGAAGAAAACCCTCACAACATCCACTCAAGTGAACACTTCCAGGAATAGGTGTATCACCATCTAAGTCTACCATAAAGAGAAGACTTCATGAGAGTAAATACAAAGGATTCTACCACAAGGTGCAAAAAACCATTAATCAGCCTCAAAATAGAAAGGCTGAATTGACTTTAATAAAAAACATCTGAAGAAGCCAGCTCAGTTCTGGAACAGCATTCTTTGACAGATGATCATCAACCTGTACCCAGAATGATGGGAAGAAGAAAGTTTGCTCATGATCCAAAGCACACCACACTTCTGTAAAACATGGTGAGTGGCAGTGAACAGCAATGCGTGGCTTCCAATGGCACTGGGTCACTTGTGTTTATTGATGATGTGACAAAGACAGAAGCAGCCGGATGAATTCTGGAAGTGTATAGGATATACCTTCTCTGCTCAGATTCAGCTAAATGCAGCAAAGCTGATTGGATTGTTTCTATGAAAAGTACAGATGGACAATGATCCAAACATACTGCAAAAAGTAACCCAGGAGTTTTTAAAACAAAGAAGTGGGAACACTTGCAATGGGCCAAGTCAATCAGTCAGATTCAACCCAATCGAGCATGCATTTCACTTGCTCAAGACAAAACTTCAGGCAGAAAGACCCTCAAACAAGCAACAACTGAAGACAGCTGCAGTAAAGGCCTGGCAAAGCCCTCACAAAGGAGGAAACCCAGCGCTTGGTGATGTCCATGGGTTCCAGACTTCAGGCAGTCATTGCCTGCAAAGGATTCTCAACAAAATATTGAAAAGTAACATTTTACTTAGGGTTGTGTTTATTTGTCCAATTACTTTTGCTCCTGAAATGGAGTGGGATTATTGTATAAAATAGCTACAATTCCTACATGTTTAATCATATTTTTGTTCAACCCTGAATTAAACCCTAAAGTCCGCACTTCAATTCCGCTAGAAGTTGTTTCATTTCAACCAATGGTGGCATGCAGAGCCCAAATCATGAAGATTGTGTCGTCCAACAAATATTTTTGGGCCTAATCTGTGTGTGTGTGTGTGTGTGTATATATATATATATATATATATATATATATATATATATATATATATATATATATATATATATATATATATGCACACATATCGCCAATTTTTCCACTTTTTATTAAAATTCAAGCAGTTCAAGAATTCAATGAATAGCTTGAAAAATGGTACAAAAGTAAATGCTGAACTGCCAGAGCTATATAAAAAAAGGTAAGGTAAAATTGAAAAATAATGTACATTTCAGAATAATACAAAAAGGCCTTTTCAGAACAAGAAATGGGTTAATAACTTAAAGCTGTTCGCAGCAATGGAAGTTGATCAAGTCTTGTTGGAAAGAACAATTCCTACTGGTGTCCCAACTTTTCTTGATTACTTACAACCCTTATTACCCTAGAGCAGTGAACAGTATTGTATCATAGAAAGTATTGTGTTGCTATAAAAATGGCAAGAAAAAGGCAATTAACAATGGAGGAGAGACAGACCATCATGACACTTAAAAATGCTGGTCTTTCAAAAAAAAAAAAGTCAAGGTGTCAGTGAGTACAGTTTCCTTCACCTTCAAAAGGCACTCAGAAACTGGGGGAAACTCTGACAAGAAGAGGTCTGGCAGACCCAAAGCCACAACAGAATCAGAAGACAAGTCAGAGTCAACAGCTTCAAGCACAGCTTAATAGTGTTTGTAGTAAGCAAGTCTCAGTTTCAACTGTGAAGAGAAGACTCGACGGTAGGCTTGACAGGCTTCGTTACAAGACGTCAGAATAAGAAAAAGAGGCTTGCCTGGACCATCAGTCCAGCACAGTCTCCAGACTTAAACCCCATCAAGCTGGTTTGGGATGAACTGGACAGAAGAGTGAAGGCAAAGCAACCTACAACTGCCACACATTTCTAGAACTTCTGCAATAGAGTTGGGAAGAAGTGTGTTCATCTGTTATATCTGCCAAAGGTGGCTACTTTGATGAGTCAAAAGTTTAGGTTCTATTTTGTTTATGAATTGATTCTGATTTTTTAACTTCAGTTGTTTATTTGTCTTATGCTTTCATTCCAGAATACAATTAGACATTAACCGCATATACTCTAATAAAACTGGGGGTGTTCTAAAACTTTGACCGGTAGTGTGTGTGTGTGTGTGTGTGTGTGTATATTTGTAGTTACTTTGTTTTTCGATATCACATCTTGACTTTTTAATTCACCATTACTCACCATGGTCTATGTGTTGTTTCAAATCTCCTCTCACAGACACAGGAACGTAATTTGCGGAAAAATACTAAACTAGTTTTATCAATGACATTTTTCTGTGTTATGCCTAAAACATTCAAATGTCAAGTCTGAAGGCAATATGCAATATGAGTAACTACAAAATGTAAACTCCTCACATTCTTCTAGAGATCGCCTGAGTGACATGATCTTGTAGAAGTTGCAATCATTAACAAGACTGATCCCTTTGAGCTTAGCCAAGTCAGCCCTCAGCCTGCTGAAGAATTTGCCATGTAGCTGCAGCCACTGTGAAAATGATTCAGTAGCATATTATACACGAGGTGACCAATGCAACTGAAAATAAACTTTCAAGCTTAAGTCAGCTTGATTTTCAGTTGAAGATTTTAAGGCGAAACAGACTACAAATGCTTTAGATTTTATTGCCATTTACTAAAATTGAACAACAAACACCTTATGACATTGTCAGTTCAGCCCTGTATAAAGAGCATATCAAAGCACTTATCTGAAATTTAGCTGAGGCAGAAGTGATAGCACATGTCCTGCAGTCTGTCAATAAAACAAAGTGAAGAGATTGGCCTACAACAGGACAATGATCCAAAGCACACCTCAAAATTCACCATGAACCACTTAAGGAACACAAGCTGAAGCTTTCTGGAATAGTCCCACAGTCCCCTGAAAATCACTGGAATATCTGTGGGTCGGCTGCTATACTGTGTATACAGGACAGGATAAAATATCTCACACACAGAAGTGACCTGCAGAAAGAGAGGCTGGAACATCAGTCAAGAACAGAAAGATGACAGCTGCTACAAAAGTGTCATAGTGTGTGATACATTCATAGCACGCACAGCTAAAAAATGAAAGATGGAAATATGTTTTTACTTTTGTCATCAGACAAGTCATCAAGTGATCCTTGGCAGCAGACTCAAAATAAACAAACAGGTGAAAAAAAACCTTTATCCCCAGATGAGCTTTATTTTTTGGTAAGCAGGATGACAAACACCAGAGTGAAGTTAAAATACTTTTAAATAAATAGAGAATCATGAGATGCTGGGGATTATTCATTATGACATACCCTCCACTGGAGGTCAACTGAAGAACAAATTAGAAAACATAAGCTACATTATTCTTTTTAAAAGCTTGTTGAACCAAGAAAAAAAACATTGTTCTGCAGTTAGATAGACTTGTATTCAAAGTTTGTGTTCTAGGGTTTGGTAAGGATGTTAAAATACCTCACCATACAGTTATGATATGCACCCATTCTTGATGAACAAACTAAACAAATTCATGGCTCAAAATACTAGTTTCAAGATTATCTATGATCATGTACACAGTGATTTATGATAACATATCATAGAGAGGATAAGTAGAACATGCAAGGTAACATGGAAGCACACAGACCGTGTAATGGGAGCTAGGCTATTTTGTCTCACCAGTCTGTGCACAGAGGCAACTGATTTTCTTTTTCTCCTCCAACCTGCCATTTTTAGAATCAAATCAAACTCTATCTACAGATGTGGATAATACTCAAACTGCATCATGGGTCCACTGGGATGCCACTACAATTGATGAGGCAAACACGCATTTGTTCACTTGTGCTGATATTGTCATTGACGGAGAAAAACAACAACCCAAAACAAAAAATGGATCCTACTCAAACTGCAGCCAATTTATTTCCTAGGCAACTATCTGGAATACAGGTGAGTTCAGATTTGTTAGATGCATTTGGAATACCATTCTTCTCTCGTATACATGACACTATGTAAATGTTCAACATTACTGAACAGATCAGCCAGTAGATACGTGCATTTTACTTTTTAAAGGAGTGTTACAAATAATTCCTAAAACACAAAGTTAGAAATAATGGAGATTTTGACTTTGATGCCATTTATTTTCTAAAAAGATAATGACATAAAGCAGCTTGGCCTCACGTTAACTAACCTTGCACACAAAATAATAAGATTTCAAAACAGTTGTTATGTTGTCATTTAGCAACAATACCACAGAACAATGACTGACTATAATAATCAAATAGTCCAAAGTGTTGTTCAGTTTTCCCCTGTTGCACACTACACACCTGTAACAGAGATGAAGTAGTTGTAAGCAGCAGCATGTAGCACCAGTGAATGCTGGGAACTCCCTACCTGTCCTTCAAAAACATCAGTACCACTAAACTGGTAGCTAACATTTCTCTGCTTCTATTAGTGCTTCAGGTTGGCAGAAGGTAAGACTTATGAAGTTAGCTCAGACTAACCTTTCTTTAGCTAGTGACTTTCTTTTTTGGCTTTCTTGCTGTGTCACTGTAACAGCACATAGCTACATATTCCCATTTACTGACTATTCACCAGGAAACTTAGAGGGTAGACATGAACAAGGAGCAGCAACCAAGGATCAGCAGAAGAAGAAGAGCAAGGGAAAATGATAGTTAATAAATGTTACTGCTTTCAGAATGGAAACCTACAGCCCCAAAGAAAATAGAGTCTGGCTGTGCTTAAAATTCCACAATTGCAAGAGGGCTGACTGAATTTCAACACATTTATCTAAAGGGAGGAAAGTGAAGCTGAAAACAAAGTATTCCAGTTCCACCAGGATGACATTTTATCAGCAACTACCTCATACCATTCTATTACACAGGTTTAATTAACCCCAAAAGGGCCAATACGCTAAAAGAAAAATATTAGGCATAATTAAAATACACTGTGTGGAACAACCAAGGATTAAAACTCAAGAAAGTATTTCCCCTATTATCCCCAAGTGAATAAATATATGTAATCTATCCACTCAACACTTTTTGTGATGGAGCTGTTAACACCACTACTCACTCTCAGCTTTCAGCTAATCACTTGAGAAAAAGAGATTTTTTTTGTAAAGGGTCATTTGAAATAAAATGACTCAATAAATGGTTAATTTGAAAAAAGAAATGATGGCGTACAATCAATTTAGTTTAATTATTTATTAAATTGTACAATTATTGGTCACGTAGAATTGTATTCTATTTATTATTTCAGAATGTCTTGTATAATATTGGTTATTTTGGCATTCCATGCAATCAGGGTCCACAACAAGAGTGTCAGATCGAGCGTGCAATTCTGTTCTGCTCTCAATCTCTGCAAAGATATTGTTCTCCTCCTGGCAATAAAACAAGTGGAATTTGTCCTGAGGCATTGAGACACCTGAAATAAGACCAGAATCTACTGACAGACACACAACAAACCAATTGGCTCTATGTGTACAGATTTCCATTCTGAAGGAGCATTGGCTCAGATGAAGCTTGAGAGAACTAGATGTTTCTGAGGAAGAACATCTCATCCCCATCCTCCACTCACTGTCAGGAGGTTACGGCAGTACCTCAGCTGCCCAGTGACTGCTCTCTCTAAACTCATTACTGTATTTGAAGTACTATTAGTTACCGTCAGTACTAAGGCAGTAAACGATCCCAAATCTTTGTCTAAAGGCAACTTCAATGTTAAGAAAGGATGGGGCTAACTTCTCTTTCTCTCTCAAGGCTGCGGACCCATTACAGTATCTAACCACTTCTTGTATGCCGTGCTTGCCGCCTCTGCTCAGGGTTAGAGCACCTGTCCAGTATACTGCTTACAAAGCTGTGCTCGCAGGGCAGGCCAGGGGGGCAGGCAGCAGACGCCTCAGTCGCTTGTTGTCACGCGGGTCTGGCAAGGGTGCCCCGTTCATTCCACCACACTGACCTCACCCAGATGACCTCACCCATTCTGGCAAGAGATTACCTGAAACGGTGCTGGGCCACTGAT
>BRZM01000434.1:3926-63395 GCA_033238685.1 Lates japonicus | reverse complement strand
GTCTTATTTTCCTGAACCTGTGAACATTTTAATCACTGCTTTCTTCCGTTTCAGTGTTTTTCCTTTAGCAACCCGGGTTGAGGACGGACAGAGATGGAGTCCCAGAGTTGTATCTTTTAAGAAGACAGAGTGGAACAAAGTGTACCGAGAGGCCAAAAGGTCACATTTACAGCTTACAATGATGTATGTATTTTATTTTAGCCCCACTTGTGGAAGCAGTTTAGGAGGACACCCAGATACTCTCCATCTCAAATCTTGAATCCTGAGCAGTCATGATAATATGGACCAGCTGCAGCAAAACAAAATGACCAAATTAAGATTGTTCTCATAAAGGTCAGACTTATTGTAGTGCTCTTGTATTAGGGCTGCATTCGCTTTTAGCTGGGTGTGTTACGAGTTACAGCTGAGTAATAGAATTTACAGTAGATGTGAAGACAAATGTAAAAAATGCCATTTTATATTCACATGTATATAATAACTTCAATAAAAAGATGAAATAGAAAACCAGAACAGTGTGTCCTAGATCACCTGGATATTTCAAAAGCTAATGGAAATCTTAACTGGCAAAGAAAATATTAATAATCAGACCAATGAACACACCTATAGACACTTGGATGTTCTTAAATTATCTAACCTCTGGAAACAAGTTTCTAAACTGGATAGTTATTTTATGCCATTTTAAGCAAAATGATTATTTAGTCTGAAACATCAGAAATATAAATCACACCAGTGACATCTTGGATGTTATTAGTGACCTTGCGTCGCAGTCAAAAATGTCAGTGTCTGAATGAGAGCAAGTCTCACAGCCAGGTTTCAAAATCTTATGGGAAGTCTTACACCTTTAAGAGTGGAGGCTACAGCAGCAAATGAACGTCTCGTGGTTTTCTGAAGGAGGTGTTTAACACCAGTCAGATGTTGGTGGTGGCAAAGATATGCTGCGGGTAGTCAGAGCAGGTGAGCTGGAAACCAGACGACCCAAATCCAGAGGTTGTCACAAGACTGTCTCCTCCCATCAGAACCAGATGTACAGAGAACATGTATGTGCTGAACTTTGAACTGACATATTTTTTTAATAAGACCATTCTGCTGAACTATCTGGGAAAAGAAATGGGACTCAGATGGTAGGGCTCCACAGATGGTCTCTACTTCAGGCCATCTGCGGAGCTTTTTAGGCAGCGAAAAGACAAAACAGTGGTTACATATCTCTCATCCTGCATGAAAAAACCATGTTTGCCCCAATTTTGGGTTTAGGGTTTTTCATGTTACTCTTGAAAGGTCACATGGTCTCTAATGTGCTGAGTGAGTTTCATAACCGCCGAGCCAGTGACACCCATTAAAACCCTGTTGTGTAATTTCTGTGTCATTTTGAAAATAAGGTTGCAGGGACATTTCAAGTCGGGCGAACCCACAGAAGGGTTACTGAACGGGCGTAACGGGCACAGGACAGGGGTCTGAGGAGTCAGGAGGCCGCAGGGCCGTATTCATAACATGTCACAGCATACAAAGACTCAAAAGACTACAACAGAGCTGTACCACAAATAAAGAGACACAAAACGGCCAGGAAGAGAAACAATATGACATGGTTTCGCTGCCTCTTTCAGTCTGGGTGTCATGCGACAATTTTGGAAGTTGTCGCTCATTCAGCTCTCTGAGAAAAGATGGCGCCCACGCAGCTCAGCAAAAGTAATTCATTTAACAAATTGTATTGAATTTCTGTCAGATCACACCCGCTGATGGCCTGCTGGACTTTCCATCCATTTCAACATCTGCATTTCACAAGTTTATGTCTAACTTCATGCTCTGTGTGTGTGTGTAATCTGTGTGTCTCTAAGTAACCACTCTGCTTGGGCTCTGATTTACTTCTGTAATCCTGCCAGCCGCCCATCTCCATCTCCATCTCCATCCATCCCTCCCTCCACCACTCCATCCAAGGGATTTGACTGCCACTAAGAGATGGCTTTTTGGTGTGTGTGTGTGTTTGTGTGTGTGGGGGGAGGGAGGGGGGTTTGAATTGTAAAAACACAACCACATACACTTCAGCAGGAGAGCAGTGTCAGGCAGAGGCGTCCACTAAGCTCGCTCAGTTATGCGGTTGAAGGTGTACCGTGCAGACTGATGTGGGATGGGGAGGATGGACACATGCACTAATACTTTGGACTATGACTTTTAACACACATGGATGCTACAGCTGTCTGGAAAGACCTACAGGTATGTCACTTCTGTTTCTGCATGTTGGCTAGTCTGTTCACTCAGGTTAGCAGCTGTGATCTAGTACTGATTACCACACAGGCCTGAGAGGTCAGGGGCCCCTGGACCAGAGCCTATGTATGAAGTGACTGTTAATTATTCTTGTTTTAAAGCCAGAGAGCTGAGTTTGAAGACACAAAACGACCACAAAGAGATGCTAAATGACTACAAGGAGACACAAAGCAACTAAAAATGGACTCAAAATCACCACTGCAGAAATGCAAAACGACTGCACAACGTAAAATTACCACAAAATTATGGGAAGAAAAACGCCTACAGGGACACAAATTGACCAAAAAAAGAGACAAAACTACTACAAAAAGATGTAAATGACTACTAAGAGGCCACAAAGCTTTCCATGGGAGGGGGTATAAGGAGGGTGGAGGGGTCTGTTACCTGTCTGTGCCCAGGGACCCATTTTCTTACAGCACTGACAGAGATTATATAAGACTGTAACTCTGTGCTTCACCGGTTAAAGTTAAGAGTCAAACCAAGTCTTCAAAACTAGATCACTTACAGACTTCCAACAACTGGCTTTGTCATATTTATATAATTCATAATAGTTCATCATAAGTGCTGCTGTGCTCTTTTTTGTGCCATTTCAGACCTCCCTTAATCCTGGCATGTCCCAGATGAGAGACTACAGTAATGATGGTCATCACTTTCACTGGTCAGTTTCAATCCCTTTACTCTTCTACTGTTTGTTCTTTTCTCCTCCTCGGCTGTGAAAATGATCTCGCAGCATTTACTGTCTTCAGTTCCTCACAGTGTCAACTCTCACATTTCACAGCTTAGACTGAACGTGAAGATGTTTGTTTTTTTCCCACAAACCACTCTGAAATTTGGGTTTTCCTTCATCTACGGAGACTGGTGGGTTGATTGATCAGACTAAAAGGCAGGGCCGAAGTTGAGCTAACGTGGACTGGATGGAGGGTGAAATCCCAGGCACAGACAATACCTATTGTTGTGAGGCTAATCTCTGATGTAAGCTGTTCTTTCTTAATCACATCATCATTTCACCAGCAGCTGGCAAAGAGACAGTTTAGCCCTCAACCTGCCAGTCAACGTGACTCAAACATCAAATCATTACTCCACCAGCGTCCTTATGTTGCTGCAAAAAATCAATGCAAGCGTTTAATCTGGGGAAGAGGCAGAGGAGCTGATCTGCATGTTTTTTTCTGCAGAGTTTGTTTTAAGCAGCAGTAAAGCAGAATAAAGACAGTAGGGTTGTGATTATTTATAACAATTACTTTCACTATCAAATAATCTGGTGATGATTTTCTCAAGTAATCGATTAGTTGTTTGGTCTATTACGTAACAGAAAATAGTGAAAAAGAGCTCAAAGTGACTTCTCTGAACGTCCAAAACCCCCAAAATATTCCATTTAAAACAGAGACAGGCAGCAACTGAGAAGCTGGAACCAGCTGTTTGGCATTTTTGTTTGAAAATGTACTCAAACAATGAATCAATTATCAGTATTATTTCTGTTGATCAATTGTTCCAGGCTCAAAAGGCAGTGTCGCTGCCCTGTTCTGATCTAAAACGAGGGGTTCAAATGACCAAGGGAAAGAAGTTATGAGAAACTAAATTGAAAGAAAAAAAAAAATCAAAAAGGTCCACCATTAGTTATGCCAGACCTTTCAAAGCCATATGACACTGTCTTCTCAGCAGATGACGTTGCTCAGATTTCATTAAACATTGATTATTGACCTTTGAACATGCTGACAAGAAATCTCTAATGGCTGGGCACACAGTCATGCTAGCAGCTCTGTGGGAGGTTGTTACTTGGCTTTCACAACAAGCAACTCTACTATGTCAACACCGGTAGGAGGTTTAATACACAAGATGTTTCAAATGTCTTGCTGTGAAAAGGTCTGACTTGATTAATTTAGGGAATAATAAAAGAAGTAGTCCTGATGCTGAAGTTACAGATCAGTTTAATAGATTTATGGGAGGAGTTAAAAGGAAAACTGAAGATGTCTATCTTAATTCAGTGCAGCAGAAGAAAATGTGTCTTCTTTTGGTGTAAAAAAGTAGTAGTAGTTTGACATTTAGGGTAATATGGATTATTTATTATTATTATAAATTGTACTTGTCTCTTTCATTACTGCTCTTACAGTATTTTATAGGCTGGTAAAAAACACAAGTTAGTTTATGTTTCAGTTTCTGAGGAGGCAATGAAAGGTCTGTAACCACTGATTTAAAAGCACAGAGGAAGTACAGTTCGCCAGTGATCAATGAAAAACAGTATATTTTCGTCCGAAACAATTTCTGTCCTGATTAACAAACAACTCCACTTGAATCTGGCACTTATATAAATCGCTGGCATTTATTTACAGATGACAAGCTGCTGTGATTTTACATAAACTGTGTTCAATTATAGTGCCCAATTGAAGAACCAAAGTCAATCAACGAGTAATCAAATCATTTTGATGATCAACAACGCCCATTACTACAAATAATGGTGCTGTATGTGATAGGAAATTGAATATTTTGAAAATAAGCATTGAGAAACAATCAGTTACAAGAACACTGCAGTGTTGCTTTCACTTTGAGGCGTTTGGCACCTGTGCCCCCGTCCTGCTTTCTTAAATCCTGCCAGCCTGCTGCCTCAGGCGGTGCTGAATGCAAGTGCCCAGCCTCCTCGTCCGCCTCCCTGCTCCTGCAGCACTCAGGAGAAGAGCTGCAGCTACAAAGCGACCCGCCCGCCCAACAGCCGCCCAAAGAGCTTCCGCGAGGTCATCAACCTGACAAGAACAGGTCGTTCTGTCGGAGAAATCGTACCTGCCTCCTCAAGTTCCTGTCTGGACCACAACAACATCTCCTTCATCACTCCCAGCTTAAGGTCTGGGTTGAGTTTCTCATGCTAACATGCTAAATTTTCACCTTTAATAGACAGCAAAAAGAGTTGCACCTGTTGTTGCTGGAGCTGTATTTTCTTGTTACAGTCATATCATTAATTGCTTTTGATCAATCAATTAATTATTTGATTGTAACCATAAATCAGCCGTCAGGGGTAAATGTCGTGGAGTATAAGCAGAAACTTGAAATACTCAGTACCAAATGAGGAATGTACTCAACTTTGCATATTCAACTCACAACTGCACCTCTGTCCTGCAGGGCCTCTCCAACTTGGTGGAGCTGAAATGGCGCACAACCAGTACATCAGCTACTTCACACGCGATCGCTCACGGGGCTGAAGAAGCTGGAAGCGCCTTTGACCTGTCCGGACTGCAACCTCTTCACCATCCGGACCGCATCTCTCATGTAGAGCAGGACGGCACCTGAAGGAGCTGCTCTGCTTCCAAAACAATCGAGGATCTCGGGCCTTCAGAGGCATGGAGAAACCCTGACCACATCTACCGGAGCGAACAAGAGTTAGAGGCGGCTCATAATCCCTCAAGGCTGGGCCTGGGCAGTCTCAAGTGAGTCACAGGCTGGAAGTACGATGAAATGTAATATCGATGTTGAGTACGACGTTTTGTCTGCCAGTTTGCAGACACCTGAAAGCACCTGATTGTGTACCTTTAAAGGTGGTATATGTATATTTCTCTTTTTGCTGGCCAATTAAGCATGGGGCAGCGTTAGCATTAACAGCTGTTTACTTACCCTCCCTCACCATTGTGTTTACAAGACAAGAGGTTAATACGCTACTTCTTCATCCCCTGTTGGACTGAGGGCAGACTGACGCTAGAGACCTACTATCACAGAGTAATATTATGAGACAGGATGGGTCAGCTAAATTGGTTAGCATGCAAGCAACTTCTAGTAGAAGAAAAGATATGATATTTTGATGGAACTTGCAACCTTTCTTTCTAGGCCAGGCAAAAGTCGTTACCAACTATGTAGCAATAAAACCTTTTAAACCTTTGAAGTCCTCAGTTCATTACCAAACATTTCAATTTTATCAACCTCATAGTACCTGAATCTAAGAGAACCGCATCAACGTGATCCACTTACCTGTATTTTCCAGGACCTTGTGCGACTGGAGAACTTCTACCTCAATGGCAACTGTTGTCTGATCTGCCAAAGGCTCACTAAGGGCCTCAGCCGCCCAAGATGCTCAACCTTGGGGAACCAGTTGACTAATGTCCAAGACCTGGTTCAGTGACCTGGTGGAGCTGGAGATCCTGTACCTGGACAGGAACCGCTGCCTTCACCAGGCACTTTTGAGAACCTGACCAGCCTGATCACGCCCACCTGATCAGCAACAACCTCACCACCCTTCCTCCCTCGTTTTCCAGCCCATCTACTTCCTGGGTTTCTCACTCTTCAGAAACCCCTGGGAGTGCGACTGCACCCTGGAGTGGCTGAAGGAGTGGATGAGAGCTACAAGCTGCGCGGCCATCCCCTGTGCCCTCACTCCTTCCTCTGTGGGCGGACTGATCTCAGTAGGTATGGCCAAGGTGAACGGACGTGTGACCCCCGCTGAGCTGAACTCTGACCACGGCCTCCTCGAGATCGCCCACCACTGAGAACCGCCTAACAGCCCCTTATTTCCAAGCTACTCAGCAGGAGCTCAGAGAGGAGATGGGGAACGCACCGAGAGCCTCCGCACGGAATTCCTGCTGAGATCTAAAGAGGGGCAGCTCTGCAGGGTCAGGAGGGCAACGCCCAGGCAAGCCAATCACATCTCTGTCATTGTAGTGTGGCTCATCTTTATTTGATTGGCCTGTCAGATATTAATGTCTGTTCTTTCTGCACATGAGAAACTGTGGAAAAACAGGGTAGCTTTTCAAAATTCCCAAGCAATGATAAAAAGATGCTTTGAGTTTATCTGCCAGACCAAGGAACAGTGGCCCCTACAGGTGTGGTAACTGCGTGAGTCTGTCACACACAGATTTTGTGGATTTATTTCCTCGTTGAAATGTAAATGGTAAACGAATATTTTCAAAGTATCTACAAGAGAGACTGATGTTCAATGAGTAGCTTATATACAACTATGATATTTATAGATGACCCACTTTTACATATAGAACCAAGAAGCAATGTCTGATACATATATCTTTCCTCCTGGTTCATAAACTGCCTTGCCAAAGCGTCACAGGATTCATGTCTACAATACAGAGGCGCAAGGTTAATTAAACCTGTGTATTAACTGTGGCAATGGATGAAAGTATATGAACCTGCACCTTTTGTTGCATAACAATTTTAATAATAAGTTGTAAATATTCATAGTATTACATAGTATGTTATGTAGTGTTTTATTTGTATTTTCATTCACATCTATCAGCGTAAAGTCGTATATAAGAGCTCCCATAGTTATCTTAAACAGATGTCCTCTGCTAGTTTCTATTCATCTAACCTCAAATGGGGTTGTGCAGCTTTTCCATAAATGCATTAATCTTCTTATTGCATGTGGCCCAGTGTCATTGCTGCCAAAAGTACGACGCACTGGAGGGCTCGCTGCTTTTGCCTCCCAAGTGGATGGATGGACTATTTCCTTAAGTGGAGTTACGATCTGTCCTCATAGGGTGTGGTGGGTGATAGCCATATGTCAGTTTTATGTGGGAGGAGTAATGTCAAAGTATTTTGTGAAAGCTGCGGTACACACGGTACTAGTGTGTGGTGGAACTGTCTTGACTTGCAGCATATTCTGCATCCTGCAAAGTTTATATATATATATATTTATATATATGTACATCCACCCGCACTGTGCTCTGTAGCTTGAAAAAGAAAAAAAATTCTAGTTTAACACCAGCCACTGCTTTTTTTTACCCAGGTGAATGTGGGTGGTTTGCGTGAGAAGCCAGCAGTGATCCAGTTCAGCAGGTGTTATTAGACATGACACTCGTCACAAATATGTCAACAAAAAAAAATCAACAAACCACGTTGAACTTTGACCACTCATCAAAATTCTTCAGCCTCAGACTGATCAGGCCCACCTGGCCTCGCAGTGAGCACCAATCAAGACTGGCCTTTGTAATGTGGGATTAAGCTGGACTAAGACAGTTGTGGAGGCTGGATGTTGCATCTCATCCTTCACTACCATCATTCTCACACAGCTGTTTTCATCCCAGACCAGTGCAGAAATGTGAGGACAGTCCTAATCATGTAATAAAATGAGAAAAGTAAGAGTAATTACTATCGCTTTCTGTTTTGAAACAAAACAATGCACACTTTATTTCACCCAATTTCCACATCACATGTTTCGGAAAGAGACACATCATTTCACTGCTGTAGGAAAATAATGAGAGTGGTTTGATTACAGTGTTAAAAAAGAAATCCCTGAAAACTAATAACAATCTGGGTGAAATGTAATTGGCATATTTGCCCAAACATCAGTCAAATTTGTGTCCCTCATACTTTTACTAGAGTATTTTCTTTTCATTAACACTTCATACTTCTACTGTACTCCATCATCCAGAGTTAGTTTCTGTAATTTCTTTAATACATTACATTTATCTGATATCTTTAATAATAGTATACACAATGTAGAAAGCTGAAACAGAGAAGAGATCATAAATATATTTGAATTATTATAAATGCCACAAAATGTCATTGTTTACTTCTACTGTACATTAACCAAGGCATTTTAGATTCAGTGTGACCTCCACCTTCTGATGGTATCTTATATTCATGCTCAACAAATATACCTCCATAAATCTGTATAGAAAAGATGCTCCTTATGACAACAGAACTTGCCCAGAATTATCCTGTTTCTACGTTTTCCTCTTAGCAAAAATAACCAGATATGGCTGTACATCTATAATGTTATATATAGCACACAGGGACCTAATAGCCAATTCGCAACTTTATTTTCCAAAATGACAACAAATATAAGCTAAAACAGGCCTCAACATGTAGCTCTTAGCCTAAGTCACTGAATCAATAGCAACAGTGTTTGTAACTAGGTGAAGTTCTTAATTAATGGTGCTCCAGTTGTACTCGGGTCGGCGTTTCAACTGAGTACCGCTTGAAGTCGATTTCCAACTCGAAAGTCTGAGAAACCACCAACTCCGACATATAATATAATAATATCATATAATCAGCCGACTGGGATGGTGGCTGAGTTCAGGAATCAAGCTTTGTTCCAGCCAAACAGTTTACTCTTTACCGCCTTTTACGAAATATTAGTTTGAGGAGAGCCACCAGCTAGCTAGCTGCCAGTGAAAAGAAAAATGTTATCTGGTATTACAATAATAGCCTACGGTGCTTTTTAGCTTAAAAAAAAAAAACAACGTGAGTCAAGATGACGCCTACTTCATAGCGGAAAACAGCACAACTATGGGAGTGAAACTGGCCCTGAAGGGTTTAATACCATCTATGAAGTGAAAAGAGAAAGTAAGTCAATATTTTCTTTTTGAGTTTGTCTTGCTCCCGCTTACCGACAGCGACTTGTAGCTAACGTTGTTTTAATATTGACATCAGGAGGTTTTATTGTTTCGACACTGAAGTGTTGTAAACCTTTAACACTTGCTGGGTCATGTCAACAGAAACGAGCAGATCCACATCACATCACCGGTCTAGATCAAAACTTAGACTTGACAAATCTGGACTTGGTTAACAGGGAGAGGTAAAAACCGTTTAAAATTATTGCTCAGGAAAACCACTGGACTTTGGACTTGTCAATCTGGACATTCAAAATCAGGTGGTGACTTAACAGCCTTTTTCCAGACCAGAACCACTTTGACTTGTATCCCTTGGTGTGCCTAGAAGTCACTGAGCCTGTACTTGTTTTCATCTCACAGTTTAGAGATAATCAGCTAACAGTCTAATCTTACCTGACAAGGGTATGTTTGGAAAAGCTGTGCTGTTGTGATTCTATCAAAGTGTGTTTGAGAGGGATTAGATCTTGGGTTTTGGGTTTGCACATATCAGTATTATGTATATGTCAACTGATCGTTATGGAAGCAGCACTAGATACTTCACTGAGTAAAAGAACCTGCAACAATGTCAAATGCTCCATTGCCAGTAAACATCCTTCTATTTCTAAGAAAGTAAAATACAAGCTCATCATATGTTTTTAATGTAAAATTTTAAATCTGAAAAGTAACTAGTAATGAAAAGTGTTCAGTAAAGGACAAACTTTTCTATGAATTGTAGAGTAGAAATATATAGTAGCATGAAATGTAAATACTAAAGATAAGGATGTATCTTTAAAAATTCAGTTTTGATTTTAATAAATCTGCAATAATGTTAAAAACATGTTCCTCGTTCCTTTGTCATTATGGGTTATTGATGCAGATTGAAGGTCAAAGATGGCAAATTTTAAAGAATGGACAAAGTGCACGCACATTAGTGAACAGTGATGTCAGTTTTACATAGATTTACATGCACAACAGAAATGTCAAGTTTCCGACCCATTAACATGCAAGTTTTTCCCTCCTCTCCATATGCAAGTTTCATAACTAAAGGGTACTTCTGTCTTTGGAGTACTACAGAGAAGCAGAAGAAAGGTAGGACAAATAAATAAATAAACGGTCAACAAGAGGTTTAAATGGATAACCACACAAACTGCATTACTGAATCAAATCCAGGAAGACAAAAAGAGACTAAAGAAATATGTCTTTATCTTCACTGAAGATTAATTGAGATTTAATTAAATTTTGGCACTTTTTAAAATTAAATCCACAATACAGTTAGTAAAAGTAAGGAGTTGGAAACTTCCACACTAGGAAACACTGGGAAAGCATCTTCGAGCAGCCCTGTGCTGAGCAGTATCGCTTACTTTTCTTGCTTTACTTCAGTACTCAACACACAGTAATGGCTGTTAATTCTTATTGTGAGGCGAGGTGAGGCACATTTTGTTTTTTATAGAGACAAAATAAAACACAGCTGTCCTCAGTCAGCAGTGTCTTTTTCACATTATTGTTGTGGGATTACACAACAAATCGCAGTGTTCAGGCTGCAGTTCATCACTTGGATTGACTGGAAATCACAAATGCAGCGAAGTCACCTGAGGCACATTCACCTGGAGATATGTAGGCTTACTGTACCACAACAGGGACTTACGCTGTACGCCTTCTATTTTCCAATACGCGAATGTCAGTTTTAGGGGCTGAAGTTTGCCATGTAATTCGTTATTACTTAATTGATTGAGCGTGCGGAACCAGAGAATTGTGAAGGCTACGCCACAAATGTTGTCATTGTGTTCCTTGGTAGGTTGGTATACTCACGAAGTTTCACTGATTTAAATCCATGAATGTGACTGTCTGACTCAGGAACTCCTCACATACTCCAAACTGATTGAAATGGCTTTAAATGGTATTTGTGGTGCAGCTGTTAATGTTGTGATTGTAACCTTTTAAACCGCAGTTCTTCACACTCAGCCGCCTCTCTGATTTTCAGACTGTTAATAAATAGGCGGAGTACAATCAGCCCACCAATCACAGTTTAGACTGTGGACGCCGGTTGGCTTGTTCCGTCATCGTCTGTGGGGAGTTTTGACTTGACGTGAGCAATGGAGGAGGAGAGAGGAGAAATACGTTCTGAAAACGAACCGAAATACTGAGTAAAATTAATGCTTGAGTCACAAGCCATCGCTTTGGTTTGGTAGCACTGTGAAAATCAAAGACGAAGCTGTTTTTGCTCAACAGAATGAGGTTGACTTTACTGCGGCACGAAGGCAAGCTAATGCCAGCGTTAGCATTAGTAATAGCATTAGCCTAGCCTTAGCCTTCTCATAAATTCATATTTTCCGGTCTTAGTTCAGGTTTCATTCGCTATTTCGTGGGTAAGAGTGTTCGTGTTTCGTGACTTCGTCCCTTGACGTGGTGACTGCTGGCTGTCTGTTTGCAACCTGCCAAGTCACTTCATGTTCGGCTTGAGGCGGTTTAGCATCCTCGCCAGATCGTTGAGTGCCACTTTCCGCCTGCCTGGCTGTTTAATCTCTGCTCAGCTTTTATGGTCGGTTTGTGTTTATTGCATCGCATTGTGTTATCTCCTGTGTCTGTCTTGTAGTGATCATTTGTTTGTGGCGACTGACCGAACTTGGTAAATGATAAAGTGGTACCACAGCTTTGTAAACTGGACTTGAAAACCTGTGCCCTTCACAATCTATGAGCTGAGATTACTGTTAGAAATCATCATTACATTAAGATTTCAGTGTTGTTTTACACTGTTTCAGTTTCTTTGTGGCGAGCTAGTTTTTGAGTTTTAAAGGTTCTTTGTCTTGTTCAGCTGCTGCAGCCTGGATACAGAAATACCAGCAACTGATAATATTGTTAATACAAATTACCACGTCAGCTTTCAAAACATTTGCTTTGTTGTTTCAAAAGATGGTCCATTGATAACACTACAGAGCGCCCTCCAGGTAATGAAACGCAGCACCGACATTACGTATGTTCAGCAATTGTTCTCATGGTCTAACAATTCATAGACTTAACCCATTGTTAGAAAGTCATTTTTAATTAATTTTATGTATTAAAAAGCTCATTTTATTAATTTGTGTTTTTCAGGTGAAATCACAGAAACAATCTTGATTCACTGGAAGGTAAGAAAATCTTTTATTTCTATTAAAAACATCAGGAACAAAGTTAGTTTTGAAACTTAATATCAGACAGTTTATTTATTAAAATTAAATATAATTAGAAAGACGTTAACCATCATTCATAAAAAAAATCAACCACCATATAATGCAAGCTTCAGCTGCAAGATATTGTCATTTATTTTAGTTGATTACTTGTCAACTTGATATATGCACACAGAGTATACACTTTTCAGACGTGTGATTAACATGTTGTTTCGCTTCTGCAGGAGGAGATGACAGCAGCTGAAGTTCTACCTGAAGTGCATAAAAGAAACAGAATATGAAGCTGTTAATTGTAGACAAGACAGTTATAATAGAATAATAGGAAACTGTGAAGATTATGCTGCTTTCTATCAGTCTGTACTCTCTGGAGGTAGCACGCCCACCCTTGGTCCCTCCTGTTAATTAAGTGGAGACACTTAGTTTTAGCCTCCTGACCTAAGGTAAGTTATTCAGAGCCTGACAGACTAACATGTCTCTATTACATCAGAATATTTTCTGCTTATGATACAATTATTATAAGTAGTTTAATGTTCTTAAAGATGTTTAACTGAGACATGTTAGTCTGTGGAAAATGTGCTCAATCACATTATGTGCTGTGGGAGAATAAAACAAAGTGTCTCCTTGTGGTCAAGTGTTATCATTGGTGTGGTTTGTTAACGTTGTCTGGAACAAAATCACTGGAAACACTTTGAATATTGGGAAGATTAATGACAAGAATATATCTTCTTTTTTTTAAAAAGTTTTTAGATTATTTTTTGCAGCTACATTGTGGAAAATCCTAATTAATAGTAATTCAGACTAAGTTAAGGCAGCTTTAACTTGCATGTTTGATCCAGATACAAGTTTTATGTCAAACAAGAAATATAATTATCAAAATCATTAAACTTTGAGCTGCATGTTTAATTTCTCGCTTAAACACACTTAACTTTTCCATGAGGAACAATTTAATTCCTGTTTTCACATCAAGTATAATTTCAAAACCAACAACTGCAATTTGATATCGGGTTAATAATCACATTAAGCAAAAATACTTTTTATCATTGAGTAAAGAGACCAGTTGTTTTTCTAAGACATCACTGTTAATAGAAGCTGAGATTTTACACTGATATGAACAATAATATGGTAAACGAGATTAAATCTTTAAATTGTGTCTCAAATCCAACTAAAGACTCCAAATAAAATCCATTTTATACAAACAGATTTTGGTACTTTGTAGAAAACTAATAGATCTCTTAAGTTTAGTAAGTTACAGTCCTGATCTGCAGCTTTAACTTAGTGATGTTTGATCCAGACAACAGGTTTTAGAGTCCGACTGGAAAACAGTTAACTAACACTGACCTCCTGAAATCTTTCACGTCCGCCTTTCTCTGTGACTCTGGGTGAAGTTTTGAGTCTGAGGAGAAAAGTCACAAACAACAAGCATCAGACACTTAAACCATCAAATAAAAGGCACAGAGGGTTTCCTCAATGAAGTTAAAACTGCCAACTATTAAAGAAACCAGTGTGGGTGCACTAATCACAACTAGTTAAAGAATAAATGAATTATTAATTTAAATGTAATAGTACTAGTGTAGTTTGTCTTTTGTCAGTTTGGCACTACATTTGCTGACAAAAGCCAAAATGAGGAAAAATTTTCTGTTTCTAGTGTGACACTGATCGGTTTCAACAAACAGCCAGGCTAATGTGTTAGTTAACACTGACGCAGCAGAGCTGCTCACTGTGACAAATAAGACATAATCATCGCTCATTGGTCTTCACAATGGATAACCATCATCCACCACCTCTCCTTCAAACACCACGTTTGTTCAAATGAACTCAACTGGTACACAAAAATAATTTGAAACCAGTAGGACCAGATACATGAACCTTTGTGGACAATTCAGACTGGATGACACAACAACAGTTTGGAGAATAATTGAGTGACTACTCTCCACCTTCTACTGCCAGGAGTGATGCCAGGGCAGACCCAACCACAGATGACACTGACAGGATGGAGGTGGAGGTTGATTCTTTTTTTGGTCATCCCTGGGTCACATGATTTAAGGGATTCCAACGCTGGCGATGGAATATTATAGGATTTGAGTTGGGACGGAATAAAAGTCAACGGGATGGGGACCATAGAATGATAATCACAATAGCTACAAGTTTTTAATTGATTAATAAACACTATTTTATTGTGTGGTAAAAACTGTTCTCAACTGGTTTGCTGCAATATTTAAAAAAGTGTTGTATAGTCTGTATTGCCTTGGCCCCTGACTTTTCAGTCTCATTAATTACTTTCTGTGTATGGTAATATTTTGTTGTCACCATATTAAAAGAGTAAATAGTAAGGCCATATAAAACTATGATACTTGCCATGACAATATAGAAATAACTTATTAATAAACACATCAAACATATCATTAGATGTCACATTTTGATTTATATTCATGGCCAGAGTTTAGCCATACAAGAGCCTTTCAAAATAACAATTATAATAAGGAGGACAAGACAAAGCTTTACAGTGGATTCTATAACTTAGTTTCCAAAGCAGGTTTGTCAACTGGCCATCTGTCTAATTCTCCTTTCTAGAGCACACAAATATGGTCAAACTATAAGCTCCACCACACTGTAGTTTCTAATTGCTGCTGTTCCCCAAGGGTATGTCTCTTACATCTCCTTACAGGAGAGCAAGAGCTAGTGATGCAGATTAGTGAAGACACTGGACCTCCTAAAAACCTGTTACCTGGAGATATTCCAGACTGAGGGTTTAATGTTGGGATTTTACTGTGCTTCACTACAGACATATGTGCACAACACTGACATAAATAATAAATCAACACATTTTCAGACTGGGTAAACTTCATAGGACACATACCTCTGGTCTGTAAGGTGAGAGGTGGTATTTTCATCCCAAAGCTGCAGAAGGAACAAGTAGAATTGGAAAACAAGAACACCACTTCAGAAGAACGAATTAACTGACTGTCACAAAAATAAACCAAAAAAAAAAAAAAAAGAAGTAATATAAACTTATAACCACCAACAGAAGACAAATACTGGAAAACTAAACCTACATAGTGTGAGGGCACAGAACAAAACGTAGTTTTCAAGCCCGTTTCAGCACAATAAAACCACGGCACTGGCACCAGCCCAACACAGCAACCACCATTTTGAGATAAAGAAATATAACTAGGAACCATAAACCACGATGAAAAACAGCGCCAAAGCTTGTTTTAGTACGCGGACTTCTCTGCAATGAAGATTCTCATAGTGCTAATAACCCAATGCGATTGCCGACGACTCAAACCTTGGTTATACTGATTTTCACTGTTTTCCCGACTTTCTTTCACCGCCATTCTACCCCTTCTTCCTTCTCCCTCTCGAACGCCAAGCAGACGACGACGCCAGCCAACGCCGATACAGACAAACGCTGATTGCTTGGATGACTCCTGTTCACTACTTCGGTTCTGACCGGTCAAACAATTTTTGACATTATTATTATCTCAATTGGCAAACTTTGTTCCACACCAACTCTGGAAACAACGCCTCCTTTTTCCCGGTATTTCATCAGATGAACTGAGGAGACACAAGGTAGGACGGCAACGTTACCCAGTGAACCTCATGTCTCCAGTCTACTAAAGAAATGAATGGACTTTGAGTGGGACTTTATATATAAGCTGCGAACCAGCCACTGAAACACATATACCACTCACACAATCTGTCACCAGTCAAGCCATCCACTGCCACTTTCTGTCTGTTTTTCATAAGCTAATAAAGATAGACATGGTTTGAAAGACAAAGTCAAAGTTGGTCTTAAAATTTGAAGTTGCAGTTTCAAAGACCATGTTTATTCAGTGTATTAAATGTAAGGACCATAGATGAGTATCAAATCCCAGTGACGTGGGAAAGTTGTGAATGCTAAAAGGCCGTGTGGAATGAATTTATGAAAAGTGAAAATAAAAAAAAGAAGAGCTACCCAAAGTTCATTTTCCAACACATAAAAGGAAATATATTTAAAAAATTGTTCATACTGAAGAACTTTATCATTGCAGTCAATACACAGGGGAAGTTGTATGTCAGTCTGTCATATTCATATACACGGCTATTATTCAGCTGCACACACTGCTCCTCTTCCTTGCAAAATGTCACCTTTGGCAGAATATGGTGTACACTGCAGACGGTTACACAGTTTCAGAATAAAAACTGGGGTACTTCATCTCACATTTTTAAACTTTTGATTCAAACACTAATACCTTGGACATCACATTTCTGAAATGGCAAATGAGGAATAAGGTGATTGCTCTTTTTTTTTTTTTAATTGGTTTATGACAAATCAAAAGAGAAAAATCAAGACTTTTATTTGATTTTCTTTTTTTTACAAACACATCTCACCATGGGTCATCTTTTTTTTTCATTTTTCTTCTTCTTCTTCTTTTTTTTTTAGTAAATCTGTGGTTTTTAGAAATGTCACCAAATGCAAGGGATGTGCATAGGTGTCAAGTCAACGTCCGCCCGTCAGCTGTTGGTTTTTCTCGCCCCTCTGCTTCCCTTATTGAGTCCAGTCCTCCAAACAGCTGGAATGTTTTTTCTCAAAGTAAATATTTTTGTCTTCTTTCTTGCTCAGAGGTTTACAGAGGACACGGGGAACACTGACTGACAGCATGGAAGCTTGCAAATGTCCATATGCATGATAACCTCATTCAAATCTCTGGGAAACATTTATGGATTTATTTAGAAGAGACAGTACCTGGAAGGTAGAAAGGAGAGCCTGTATGTGTGGATACTGGACCTGTGCTAAGGGCTACTGTAGGAGAGATGACAGAGGAAGTAAGTCAGTTAGAGCTTTAGAACAGAACAGGAATGAATAAACAAGGAGGGAAAGGACATGATGGGTAGACACTGCAGTGTGTTTGTGTGCTTTATCTGCTGAAAGACAGAATACCCACTGACATCGTCGTTTAGAGATGGTTTACAACACCCAACTGACTACAATGAGATGGGAGGGTGAGGGTGGTGGTGGAGACCACATATGAGATGACAGGACACAGTACCGTCTCTTTAAAACAAACATCTACAAAATGTTGCCTTCTAGCTAGTAATACAGACATGACAATGGTTCACTTGTTTACGCTGTTTTATACAACACTATGACTAGGTCGCTCAGGCGCGGCAAGAGTCCAAGAATTGGCCGCCGAGGTCATTCAGCGGCCGGAGGGGGTTTCGTCGGATGCTGTGGTGGCTTACAGTACGCTGAGGTTTTCGATCGCGCAGTGTAGAGAGAGGCTCTAACGCTTGTTGTCTTTGTGGTTTATTCTGGCGTTAAGGGAGGCTGATGAGAGTTTGGCTGTTACGTTGCTGGGCAAGGAGATGGAAGAGCAGAGAGAGAGTAAGGGAGGAGGTGGAGGAGGAGGAGGTGTAGGTCAGGGCTGCAGGCTTGCAGACCCAGGACACAGAACCCACTGGCTGGTGAAAAACCAGATCGTGATGGCCTCCAGGTGCCTGATGGTCCCACTCCATCTCGTTGACACGGTCTGGTCAAGTAGTGCGAGGTCTTCTGTGACTTCTGACCTTCCCTGCAGTCAGTTGAAGAGACCCGTCCTGGTGGAGGACGAGGAGGAACACAGGGTTGTTAGATGCTGATGAAGGCAGAGGGCAGAGAAATTTGAAAGCCTCACATACTGTGACTGAGCCAGAGGTGAGAGAAGTAATCTGTGAGAGAAACATGCTGAAATCTTTTGGTCACAATCCACAACTGTGGCATTAATTGTTTAGAATACCTAAAGCTGAAACCAGCGCTGTGTAACACTACAGTTCTGCAATAAATCCTCCCTCGTGAAGGTTTAAGTGTTCAGTTTGTGTTTTAGAGAGGTGCTGATTCAACTTTATGGTCATTTTGGAGGCCGAAGTTTGTGGTGGTGTTGAATCAAACTGAACCTTCATCAAGGAGGATTTATTGCAGGATCAATGTCGTATTTGACTGCATTGGTTTCAGCTTTAGGTGTTCCTAATAAACTGCCAACTGAGTGCAGATCGTCTGAAGTCCACTGGTGGTGAATTCAGAGCAAATCCACGTAAAGATGCAGCAGATCAGAGCCCCAGACTTCAGGTTTGACCCTCAGTGTAGAGAGGCCTTTACTGAGCAGAGGAGGAGGTGAAGGCAGCACTAAGCACTAAGCACTAGAACCACACAGACAGACACATGGCAGGAAACGCACACACATAAATAAGTAAAACTAACACAATACAGTCTGTATCCTGTCGGGTTTTACTCACTGGCAGCGTTCGACACCACCTGGGCATCTGAGGGGAGGCCCAAAGAAACAAACGCATGCAGCATGCAAAAATAAACGAGTGCAGGGAGGAATGAGAGAGGAGAACAGATGAGTGGAGAGCAGACAGAGTGAGAGGCTGCTGGCCCACATGCTGTGTGATGACTGTGATTTACATAACGATACATATTGTGATGAATGGGAGTGTGAATTTAAAAAAATCACTGGTCAGGTTTAAAACAACTACTTAATAATAATTTGTAATAACAAACTGGTGAAATGTTTTTCTGATTAATCATTTACTAACCTATCTAACTAAGGATAGTATGATATGTAACACTGAAAAACATTTTCTTTTTCAGAAGCTGAGACCAGAGAATGTTGAACAGTCTTTCACTGATCAAGATCGATACTAATTATTTTTCTTCCAATCAGTTAATTGATTAACTGACTTATAACTTCAGCTTTCATTATGTATTTACAGCTTTGAAGAAACATTTTTTGTCATGTTTTTTTTTACAAGTTACCACATCAGTTGAACAGAGATTGAGTTCAGTCTTTGGTATTTGATTTTTAAAGGATAAGACTGGTGATAGTTAATACAGAATATCACCACCTCATCCTTTAAAATGAGTCATGGTTTGCTGTTTTCCTACCTCATTGATGCCTGGTGTGATAGTTGGTGCAGCAATAAAGACCACGTACGGGGCGAACTCCGCTGTCCGCAGGACCTTCAGGGCCTGATGGAGACCGGGTGTTAGATTCAATACATCTCTTAATATGCATGCATGCACACAGACAGGAAAGACCTATAAGAATAAACTACTACCTCTACAACCACACACACACACACACACACACACACCTGAGGCTCCACGTCCAGTATAGCTACAAGCCCCTGTTGGTGGATCTTGCGTATGGTCTCCAGCCGCGTCCCGTACATGGCGTCCTCGTGGCTGCCGTACTCCAGGTACTCGTTGTTGCTGATGTCCTGCATCATCTGATCGTGGGAAACAAAGTAGTAGTTCTTCCCGTTCTCCTCGTCCTTCTTTGGAGGTCTGGTCGTGTCTGTGGGACGGAGGAACAGTGAGAAGTTACGTTTCCTGACGTACAAAACACTGCTGTTGAAGTTTGGAGTTCTGATGGTGCGTCTTACGTGGGATGGGGTAGGCGAATCTGTCGGGGTGTTTGGTTATGAGTGTGTTCTTGATGTGTCTTCTGCCCACTCCATGAGCACCTGACAGACACACAGTCAGTGAGGTCAGTTATAAAGACAGACCAGAGCTGGGTTCTGATAGCCGGTTCCAGTTTGAATCCTGGTCTGCAAAATACCTCGATGAATCACTTACCTAACAAAACTAGTGTTTTCCTCTTGAAAGCAGGAAGCTTCACAACCTCCTCATATGTGACAAGATCTAGTTGGTCAAACACTGGAAGTGAGAGAGGGAAAGAGAGACATGGATGAAGAGGATGTGGAGAGGAGTGTGCTGTGACAAACAACAGGCAGAGTGAGGGCAACAGTCTTTGAACACATGTGGTAACTACAGTGTGTGGTTTAGAGAGGAGGAAGTTGTCAGTACAAAGCAGACAAATCTCTGCTAACAGATCTAAGGTCAAAACTGTGAGAGAAGTGACGGATGTGTCCTTTAAAATAACCTCTGTGCTCTGATGTAACACAGTGAACATGGAGTTAGAAAACCAGATATATTTAACCAGGAGACTGAAAGTATAATGAGCACTGTTAAACATCTGTGCCTGTGCTGCAAGAAACAGCTCCACTCGTCTGAGGAACAGAGCTGTGGTTTACCAGGAGAACAGACACGTCACCATAGTGATATCATTTCTGTTGTTGCTTGTTGTTTTAACTGTTGTTGATGTTTATGTATCCAAACCTGCTCAATAGACATGATCGAAAAATATCATCCAGTCTGAAAAAATACTGAAACTATTAGACGATTCATTAATTAGTCAAATCAAACCTGCAAATTTGTGTGTTAACTATTAATCTTTATTTGTGAAAAAATGCCAAACATTCACTCATTCCAGTTTGTTAATAATTCATATTTCCTGCTTTTCTTCGTCGTCTATGGTTTTGGTCTGTTGGTCAGACTAAAGAAACAAGTCAATCATTTCAGCGTGGCTTCAGGAATAAAAATTAAATGGCAGTTTAATCAATAATGGAAATAACTGTTAGTTTCAGCCTCAGTTGAAAGTAATAAAAATGGTAAGATTAAACAGACAAGATGTACTAAAAATAAAAAATCTAATTATGAAATTAGAAAAATATACAAGAAGGAGAGAGAGTACTGATTCAAACAAGGACACAAAAAGCTACGGTATCAGTAAACAATAAAATATAAGACATAAATACACCAGAGGTTTGAAAATGAAATGACTGATATAACTGACTCCTCCCACAGAGTCTTTACAGATGACCAACAAATCTGTTTCCATCCAGCCTCAGAGACAAAATAACTAAATAACAACAGAACTATTCAGGGATTTTGTCGAATCTCAGGAACTTTTTGCTGTTAAGTAGCAATTTCTTTTCATTATCAATGAATCCGCCAATTATTTATTTAACAGCCAAAAATATTCAGTTTAGTGTCATATCTGACAAAGAAAAGCATCAAACAAACAGGAACCAGACTGTTAACTGGAAAACGATTCACTAATGATTAAAAATAATTATTGATAAATGATCTGTTTAACTTTTTAAATTCTACTTTTTTATTTAAATATTTCCTAAGGACATGAGATCACTTCATGGAGCTATTTCTTCTGAATAAATCACTGTGGGACCTGCTTTCTTTTTAGTTTTATGCAATTGTGCAGAGATAATTTATCTCTGATGCCAACTTCAGTCAAAGAAACAAACATCCAGGTTAACCTGAGTGTGATTCCTTATGTGAAAACAGAACTTAAACTCCTCTCTGGGGTCTCAACATTTCTCTCAGACCAGCACAAGTGATGCAGCTGCTCTGATGTCTGTGCTGCAGAGTGTATCACATGTTAGTGCAGAGCTGTTCACTGTACAATGTGTTCTCAGCCTCTGTAACATGAGCCACCATCTCAGGGCGCTGACAAGTGAAATACAATACCCACAAGTCACTGGGTGCTCTTGTGCAACAGATGGCTGCAGACCAGCTGCTGCTCACACTGATGGTGAATGATTGTTTAAAGTTACAATAAAGTTATTAACACCAGACACTGGAAGTGTTTTGTTTACTGTTTCTCTGAGAACACGGATTAGAGAGTGTGGTTAGGACGAACATCACAGCACACAACGTCTGACACACAAACTAAGCTACACCGTTTCAATTTTGTCTCGAACTTCTGTTGTTTTTTTCACAATATCAACAGAAACAAAACTGAAACATGGGCAGTGACAGCTGATTTAATCTACAGGGTTAATACAATAAACAGAGAGAGAGAGAGAGAGAGAGAGAGAGAGAGAGAGAGAAAAGAGGAGCTGGTTGCTGTCAATGGTTGTTACTTACATGCAGAGAGAGTCGCTCAGTAGGAGAAAGCTTATAGAGATGAACAGGAGGGGTCATAACATGGTTTGCTACAACAGCAGAATTACAAAACACAAAACAGCAAGATAGAGCTGGGCAGCTGTGCAAGCACTGCACAGCGCCTGTCGAAAAGGAAAGATGGAGGTGCACAACATACTGTTGTTGTTGCTGGCAGAGGGTTGGCAAACCAGCCCTCAGACAGAGCTGGAGGTTTTATACTGATTATTTCCTGGGAATATATCAGTCTGTATATCACTCGTTGGACTACATCAGTCTGTATATCGCTCCTGGAATTACATCAGTCTGTATATCACTCGTCGGACTACATCAGTCTGTATATCACTCCTGGAACTACATCAGTCTGTATATCACCTGCCGGACTACATCAGTCTGTATATCACTCCTGAACTACATCAGTCTGTGTATCACCGCCGGATCGTTAATTGCCTGTATATCACCATCGGACTACATCAATTGTATACCGGACTACATCAGTCTGCACGCCTGGACCATCAGTCTGTATATCACCACAATTACATCAGTCTGTATATCGCTCCTGGAATTACATCAGTCTGTATATCACTCGTCGGACTACATCAGTCTGTATATCACTCGTCGGACTACATCAGTCTGTATATCGCTCCTGGGACTACATCAGTCTGTATATCGCCCTGGGACTATACCGTCTGTATATCGCTCCTGGGACTACATCAGTCTGTATATCGCTCCTGGAACTACATCAGTCTGTATATCGCTCCTGGAACTACATCAGTCTGTATATCGCTCATCGGACTACATCAGTCTGTATATCGCTCCTGGAACTACATCAGTCTGTATATCACTCATCGGACTACATCAGTCTGTATATCACTCTGGACCACATCAGTCTGTATATCGCTCCTGGAACTACATCAGTCTGTATATCACTCATCGGACTACATCAGTCTGTATATCACTCGTCGGACTACATCAGTCTGTATATCGCTCCTGGAACTACATCAGCCCAGCACCTTCGTCGGACTACATCAGTTCGTATATCACCCTGAACTACATCAGTCTGTATATCACCCGTCGGACTACATCAGTCTGTATATATCACCGCCATCTTCATCAAATCGGCACGCCTCCTGGAACTACATCAGTCTGTATAATACTCATCGGACTACATCAGTCTGTATATCACTCGTCGGACTACATCAGTCTGTATATCACTCGTCGGACTACATCAGTCTGTATATCACTCCTGGGACTACATCAGTCTGTATATCACTCCTGGAACTACATCAGTCTGTATATCGCTCCTGAACTACATCAGTCTGTATATCACCCGGCGGACTACATCAGTCTGCATATCGCTCCTGGAACTACATCAGTCTGTATATCGCTCCTGGAACTACATCAGTCTGTATATCCCTCCTGGAACTACATCAGTCTGTATATCCCTCGTCGGACTACATCAGTCTGTATATCCCTCCTGGAACTACATCAGTCTGTATATCGCTCCTGGGACTACATCAGTCTGTATATATCACTCATCTGACTACACCAGTCTGTATATCGCTCCTGAATCCATCAGTCTGTATATCGCTTCCCGAACTATACCCGCCTGTATATCCCTCATTTAATGCCACCGTCTGTATCACCCTGAACTACATCAGTCTGTATATCCTCAGTCGGATTCACATCAGTCTGTATATCACCGTCGACTACACCGTTCGTATATCGCCCTGGGACCACATCAGTCTGTATATCACTCTGGACCACATCAGTCTGTATATCACCCTGAACTACATCAGTCTGTATATCGCTCCTGGGACTACATCAGTCTGTATATCGCTCCTGGAACTACATCAGTCTGTATATCGCTCCGTCGACTACATCAGTCTGTATATCGCTCCTGGACTACATCAGTCTGTATATCACTCATCGGACTACATCAGTCTGTATATCGCTCCTGGGACTACATCAGTCTGTATATCACTCGTCGGACTACATCACTCTGTATATCATTCGTCGGACTACATCAGTCTGTATATCACTCGTCGGACTACATCAGTCTGTATATCACTCGTCGGACTACATCAGTCTGTATATCGCTCCCAACTACATCAGTCTGTATATCGCTCCTGGACTACATCAATCTGTATATCACCTCGCCGGACTACATCAGTCTGTATATCGCCTCCTGGGACCATCAGCCTGTATATCGCCTTCCTGGGACCATCAGTCTGTACATCGCCGCCCTGACCACATCGTCTGTATATCACTGTCGGACTACACTAGTTCAAGGTCACCCGTCGGACTACATCAGTCCGTATATCACTCCTGGGACCACATTAGTCTGAGAAAACTGGGATGTCTTGTCATAAATGATGTTTGACTTTTAACAGCAGATAACTGTATAGTGCTGTGATGTTATTTTTTTTTTAAATTTGATAAATGTTAATCACAGTGACAATAGGGTTTCTGTAATGGTATCAAAGTAATACTTGAAAGTATCGTAACAATATGAAATATCTCAGTCCAGGGAATATGAATAAATTACGTCAAATGGTGAAATTTCCCTAAAGAAAACAGTCTAGAGTTGAGTTTTCTGAATTAGATCAGAAACAAGTAGATTTCTGATACAGTCTGAATGTCCGACCAAGAGTTCAGTTCTACCTTTAAATACTTGAATCTTTTTGATATCCAGACACATTTTGGTCAGAATCCAAATAGTTATGATGTACAATATGTAGTCTGAGTTAACACTGCAGAAGTGACAGTGTCAGAAAACCTGTGGCATGCAGCCACTTGGCTGAGTTGTTTCAGTGGTTTGAGACATACCCTAACCACAGAAACATCCCAGGAAGGGAGCAGATTTACTGCAGTATTCCCAGGAAATATCAGTATGTCAGTTCCCTGCATCCAACCCTGGACTGATGGACAGTGAATGAGAATTTTCATGTATGAATCTGTTCTCAATAAACCAGGGGATGAGTGAAGATGATGCTGGATGCCATACATTCATGCTGCTGTGGCCACATGACCATTGTGTTCTGTGTTGCATGCTACAGAATCAAGGCAATTTCTTTGAAAGAATTCAGACGCACACACACCTAAACACACATACACACAGATGCACATTAACAGACACAGTGTCCTTCAATCCTCTGTCCCATCATCAGAGCAGAGGAACATCTCTTTTCCTTCTACTACCATAATCCTCCAGGACTGCACAGAATACAATCTACTCATCACATCTTCTATCACTCGTCTCCTCTGTCTCAGATCTCTCAACTGTTTGGTTTTGCTCTGTAGGTGCTAAGCTCCAGGATTTGAGGGTCCCTCATGAGAAGCCCAGTTTATTCAACTAGGAACTAAATGTAATGTGTAGACTGCGACAGCTCCTGATTCCGACACACGTGTGATCGTATACAGCTGCTGCCCGGTGCACATGATGTACAGGAGGGTGTAAAGCTTTGGGTACACGAGCTGCAGACACCCGACACCCACCACGTTTCATCTCCACCTGGCACTCTTCGTACTTCACACACCCAAACTTTTTAAAATCATACATACAAAGAAACATGATCTGTGTTAATATGTGTTTGTGTTTATTTCTTTTCTCTTGTTAAAATTGGTGATACCTTTCACTTCCTTTTAACCTGTGTGAAAAAGAAGAATCACTTTTTGGTTGGTTTGGATGTTTAAGTAAAAACTAATTGGTTCCAGGTTCTCAAATACAAATATTTTCTGGTTTTCTCAGTATTAAATGACAGTAAACTTTATATTTGTAGTTTCTGGACATAGCAAGACACTTTAAGACGTTGACAGGGGCTTTTTTCAGTTTTCTAATATTATAGAGACCAAAAAGAATCTGTGGATTAATCACTAATGAAAATAATAATTAGTCACTCATGGTTCATAAAAGCTACTTCTTGGGTCAAGTAGTAATTTAAGTTTAAGTACTAATACCACAATGTATGTATGTAATATTAATACTCCATTACAAGTACAAGTCCTGCAGGGAAAATGTTACATAAGTAAAACTCTGTAGATATAATCAGGAAAATATTCCCAGACTATTAAAAATAAATGTACTCCAGAAAAATGTTCCTGTTACATCACTCTACATGATATCATTAGAATAATTAATTGATTGTTTGGTTTGTGAAAATTCAGAGAGAGAGAGAAATGTCACATTTACCCAGAGCTCAAAGTCCAGACCTCAAAATGATTAAAAATAAATTCTGATTATTTGAAGTAAAAGGGGAGTTGAATCTATAACAAAGCATCATATCTTATAATTTTTTCCTTTGTAGCATAAAATGGAAATACTCAAATTCAAGTACTTAAAAACAACTTTCAATGTTACTCTTCACCATTGATTATAAGCCAAAATCACTGTTTTAATTCCATGTTATTACTCTGCTTTTACTGTTTTTATGTCCCTCTGCCGTGACCTGTCTCGCACTTCAAATTGAAATTACTCCCAGTGAATCAGCTGAACTTTACAACACGAGTTTCTACAGACCAGGAGTGTGAAGGCTGGAGCTCCAGCTCACTGCACCTCGTCTAAATCTATCTGACGTCAAAAATAAGAGTAAACAAAAACCTCTCCCTCCACCTCCCTCTGTCTCCCTCTGCACTAAACTCTCACCCTGACCCTCACCCCTCCTCCCTCCCCTGCCCCCTGTGTTAACTCAGCAGTCACGGCTCTGGCCGCAAACACACGTGATGAGGTTTTACCCGACAACACCTCGGCCCGGTCACACAGCCGCACACATGGCAGAGATATCTGAGACCTGAATCTATGAGCTACATTTACATCCAGACGCTGCTAAACATGCTTCTCCTGAGCCTCTTTATTTGATACCATGTTTACAGAAGAGACAAATGATACGATACAAAAGTGCACGTGCACATCCTCATGCAGGCATGTTATTTAAAACTGTGCCTAAAACTGCAGAGATTCTGCTGGCTCAAACCTGGTGTCCCTATCAGCGAGCGGCCCACATTTCCCTAAATTGCTCCTGTGCTCATATAAGATTTCTGCTACACTGGCAGCTTTTCCTGTCATTCCTGGCTGTGGCCCTGCTACTGGAGATGAAAGCTACAAGATCCTGTTACGCACAAGTTCCACCTACACAAACGGACGGACGGACACACATGCTCACAGGCCCACACACTCACACTCATGTAAACATTATGTAAAATGCATGCACTCAGGCCATGATGGGAGTGACGCTGAAATGTCTGCAGCGTGTAGTTCTGTGCACATGCATGTGATTATGTGTGCGAGCGCCTGGTGTACCTGCGTTGTGCTTTGCCAAATACTTGTCTTTGTACTGCTTCTTCTTCTTGCCAAACCAGGTACAGCTGGCCTGCTGCTCCTGCTTGGTCTTCTCCATGGCTATACACGCCACCCGCCTGCCACAAACACAAACACAAACACAGGTTTTGAATCTGCGTTCTCCTCTGCTGACTGAAATGTTGTCAGTCACAGCCCAGGAACTGTTCACAGTCCACATCCAGCCAGGTACAGGACCAGAGGAGCCCTCAGTCTGTATGATTCATGGAGGATGCTTTGGGAGCTGACTCTGTGTGGACTTGGGGGTATCCCAGAAAACAATTTGTGTCAACCATCAGCAAGGGCAGAGATTTTGAGCCAGGTTCAAAGCTGTTAGAAATTTTGTCTTGGACTGTTATTATGTCACTTTAGAAAGTTTTGTGGGGACTGACTGGTCATCTGAGCCATTAACAGCCCGGCTCCTGAGGTTCGCTGTCATCCTGGAGGCTGTATAGCTGACATTACAGAGTGGGTAACAGGTTCATCTTTTGACTGCATCCTACTGTTAATTAGGTGTTTCCCCCTGCAACAGTCTGTTAGTGGAGTATTATGTGCTCTGTATTGACAGAAGCCTGTACACACAGACAGTGTTTATATTTAATTTGACTCAGACTGGATGGATGCAGTTGTGGAGGAACAGTGACTTTATAACTTTGTCTTTCTGCTGGTGTGTGTGTGTGTTTTTCCCTCTCACCACTCCTGCAGCTCTGGTGACGGGATGAGGCCCGCCGTTCCATTTTTTGTGTTCTCCAGTTTGCCCTGCCACCAGTTGTGGTCGTCCTTGGAGATGATCTGGATGATGTCGCCCACTCGGAAGCGAATGCCGGCCTCCTTGCAGGGGATGAGCTCGTCTTTGGAGGGGTCGTATTCAAACTGAGCCCTCACATAGATCTGTGGCGAAAAGTCAGAAGCACAGAGGTCACGGGGGGAGAGGTGGTGGTGGTGGTGGGGGGAGCTAACTGACAGCTCTGGTTGGGATTGTGGTGCTGGGGTTTCCAAAATAGACATCGGTGTGTCAAATGAACGAATGATGCAAGTGTTGGAAGAAGTACAGAGAAGGTGAGAGAAAAAGAGATGTGACAGGCAGGAAGAGAGAAGCTGCTACATGACCGACTTCCTCTTTAGCATATCATGACAGCAGAGACTGAAGTAATGAGCAGTGGACTCTCAGGAGGGAGGGGGGGGTGTTTTGGTTGCCAGGTTGGAAACTGGTTTCCAAGGACGGCCTTTCTCCAGTGACATAAACCCAGACACTACTGGGCCGTTAACAAGCCTCTCACCACACTGGTAATTAACAGCACAGGCATTGTTTATGTGTCCATTAGTTCAAAACAAGTCTTCATCCTGCTTCATGCTGTTTTTAACCACACAGGCGTTTGTTTCTGTTTTACAATCTACACTCTGTGTGCAAGTGTTTGGGATTAAAGTGCAGAGGTAGTTACTTTTTTGGGGGTGTAGGGGGATGGGGGTGGGAGAGGCTGTCTCTTACCTTAACAGACATTTTGTCCTTGATTGGAGGTCTGGATACAATCTAGGATTTGAAAGCATCACACACATCATGCAGTAAAACGACTATGCAATGTCTAAACAGCAGTATGGTGGCCGGGGGGGATGGTGGGGGGAGGAAAGGTTGGGGGCTGATGGAGTTGAGACAGGACGGAGGAGGATGAGGAACAGCTGCTTACCCTCATTTTGAAATATTTACCTCCAGCCAACATAATACTAGATTATTAGATTATTCAATGGTGTATGATGGTCTGTTGTGGACTCCACTGCCCTCTGCTGGAAGGATCTACAACCACAAGATCCTCTGACGCCACTTTACTGTTACTTGATCTCGCAACAAAAGTGAGATAGCATGGTTTCGGGTGAGTGATGTTGGATTGTGTGAGAGGAAACTGATGATATGTGTGAGGAAGGTGCACACACATAAAGACACTGTGATGGGATGAGATGATTGTTACGCCGACACAAAACTTTGAGTTGGTTTGAGGTAGAGGTTGCCCTTAACTCCTGCTCTCACAGCCGCGTGTCCACATGTTACTGCAGCGGGACACGAATCCATGTCTGACTGGGGATCAGTGGTTAGGGGTGATCTCTAGGCTCTGCAGGGTCAACAATGCCTGTGCCATTATTACCATACAAACAGGTAGTGAAGTGTTACACTGTCGGAGACGACACAGCAGAGGTCACTCACATTGATTCAGAGGTCTTCATACAGTAGATACTCTCAGTTTAGGCCCTAGTAACAGAGACCTGATCCAGGATCACATTCAGTCAAAGTAAAGTCCCCTTCCCATTGTGGTGGGTCTTGGGCAAGTGTGTCAGTATCATACCCAAGTACAGGGCAGAAAGCATCAGTGGAGCAACAGAAAATTAAGCACCAACAAGCTATTAATGTTGTGACCTTGGAATTTTTGACTATTAAGTTTTATTTTATAGACAAACAATTTCAATGAATCCTAAAAAATAAAAGTAAATCTTCAGATGAATCAACTGGGATTTGAGGTGAGACACTACTGAAGAACTAGTTAGTTGGTGGAGTATCAAACTGCTGACACAGTTGGTGTTCTCTTATTGTTCAGGCCTTTTGGATCAGGTTTGATCCACAGGTCTATTTCAATCTGGTTCTGACAAGTGTTACCAACTGATTTCAGTGGAGAGTAGCTGGAACCACAAGCTCACATCACGTTGATTTGTGATGTAACTGTTTATCATGATTCAAACTCTGGAATAAACTCACTCTTGTAAACTGGTTGTTAGGTACATACATTCATTGCCTGTGTTGTTGTTCCCCACTCAACTCAAGTCACTGTTATATTTTTACAGCCCAATATCACAAATTTGTCTCAAAGGGCTTAACGATGTGTACAGCATTACAACACCCTCCGTCCTCAGACCCTTGAACTAGAGGAGGAGATACTGGGGACTGGAGAGGAGCTATGGCCTGTCCAAAAAGTCGTTGGAGTCACTGAAAGTCTGGGAACGCTGCTTCTGACTCTGCCCGGGTCCCCTGTGGATCAGGTCTCTTTTTTCATCAATTCATTTCCTGATATGCACACTGAGTTGTGGAGAATGAGTGTTGGCTCCGTGTCAGATTGGGTCAGTAATATTGGACTTGTGAAGACCTCTAAAAAAATGATGAACTGCAGAAGTGGTGCAGGATAATTTCATCCACTGACCGCAGTGACCGCCGCTGTCTGATCACAGTTTGTGATCTATAATTTGATGTGTATTCTCTGTGGAGGGGAAGCTGTTAGAGAGTACAGGTGAGGAGAGAGGGATCACAAAGACGTGTGTGTTGTTGGTGACACAACTGGTCTGGATCTGTGGCCTCCTTTACCAATCAAATACACACAGACAGACTGATTCATCTGCGTTAATACAGTTCTGACTGTTTTCCTCTAACTTTCCAAAATACTCTCCAAACAAAGCTGCATTCTGTCTGCTCCTCTCTCTGTTCTGATAAAAGCTGGACAGCTGCAGACTATTGTGGAGTAAATTATAGAATTTAAATTCAAAGCATTTTGGAGTGGGCCCTAAATCCAATCTCTCTTCTTTAATAGTTTAAAAAGAGGTCAGACCTCAGTGAGCAGCCGGTCTGGTGAAACAGAAAAGAGGGTTGGAGAGAAATCAAGACACACACTTCTGTATAAAGGGGGGGCAGGGGGTGGGTGGTGCAAGCGTTGTACAGTGTAAGGAGCAGGTGAGTGCAGGTGAGTGAGGAAGAGACTTTTATTCACCTGTCGACCCTTGGGCTGAATGGTGGAAGGCAGGTCCTGTGGGAGTAAACCATTGATGACAGAGAGATGTGGTTAAACAAGATAGAGATATTAAACTAAAACAACTGTTTGAAAACACGAGAAACTTAAACCATGCATGCACATTCATCTGCAGTCTAGCTACTGTTCTTCCAAACAAAAAACAACAACAAAAAAGAAAGACAAGAGAGAGGAGAAGTGGAAAAGAGAAGAGAGTAATTCTCATCTGTTAAAGTAGATCTAGCTGTGGAGCAACCAAGCAAGCACAGAGCAAGCAAAGCAGCTGCAGCATCAGCACGACCACAGTGTCTGTCTGGAGCCTCAGCGCAGAGGACAAAGGAACTGCAGGACCCGGTCAGGTTTAGTGTAAAGCAGAGAGTGTGTGTCCCCCTGTACCACGGTGACCGCGGGAGGCCGAGTGTGTTGTGTCAGCAGTGAGGCACAGCACATAGCAGGCTTTATGAGGCACACCAATTTGTTAACTGAGATATCGGACACGGGGGCCTTTGGCTCAAACAGATGAACAGGGAGTACGACACGGGATCGTCTCAGGAGGTCTACGGTACAGTCCGACCCGCCTACTGCTAATTCTACTGCTGCTACTACTGTCACAGTCACAGCTCAGAACCAAAACAGAAAGAAACACAACCCCGTGATAAATGGACGTCTACATGGACAAACGGGTCAACTGCAAGGAGACACGGACATGTAAAAATACCATGACACATCAACGTGACAGATGAGACGCAGCGGAGAGGGGGAGAGAGGAGAGAGAGGTGGTTGTGGGTCTGTCTGTGGGGTTTTTCTGGGGAGGGGAGGGAGGGGGGTCCTTACCAAGATAGAACTGTTAATGCTGGAGTGGCCATTGGCAGGGGACTGCCTGGAGGTGGTGGGGGACTCTTTCTGAAATAAGACACACAAGTCAGCAGCGCATAGCCACCACGCACACACACTCACACGCACACACACTCACACACACAGTTGCACACATTTCTGGGCAGCGACTGCAGGCGATGGAGAGGGTAAATCTGTAGAACACAATAGAGACCCACCACAGCGTTGACGTAATGAAATGCGTCAACAGGACATGAGAGACAACATCATCAGCAGTCCTCTAGCCTGCACGTCCTTACATCACCACAGGGGGGCGCTACGCTAACATGAGCTGCCGATCCGAGCAGCCGAGACCATGAGGTCATCACTAACACAGACTGTCACGGCTCAAAGATTGTGTGTGATTGTCTGTGTGCTCACAGAGCAGCCGCTGTGTGCTGGAGGACCAAAAGAGCTGAAATCAAAAACTGAAATGAACAGTTTCATGGAATGATTCATGAGATAATGAATCAAACTACTTAGTTTTAACTGGAGAGGATGAGATGGCAACTGAAATGTTAAGATTTAGAAATAAACTCTGACTAAATCTAAATTATGAGCAGAAAAGAAATAATGAGTAAAACAAGCAAAACAAATAAATGAAAAACTCAGAAGTGAAATGACAAATCACTTTGCTGTATAAAGTGGTAATTCTAAATTCTTTTCATGATGAAAAAATATAAGTTTGTCATGTAGTTAGTTATATTTACTCGTCTTTTTCCTGTCCTGAGCTAAAAAGGCAAAAATCAAAGTAGGGCTGTGGTTTTGCAAAATAAAAGTTCTGTTGTGTAGCTGAGTCTTAGCTGAGTTTTAGCCTAAATAAAGAACAACCACAACAACCACGACATCCCTATTTTAGATTCTCTGCACTGGTCTTTTTTAAATCCATTTTAAAATAATGTAACTAATTACATACAAGGTTTTACATGACCAACAGCCAGATTAAAACGGCCCCAAAAGGCCTCTAAGATCAGACGGGTTCACTGGATTTTAGCTGCTGCAGAGTCCATGACCAAGGGCAATAAAAAGTTTAATTTACTGCTCTCTCCATTTAGCTCTGGTATGCTGATACTGTTTTTCTGGTTTTTTATTGTCTACTGTTTTTATGCTGTGATTTTTACTATTTTTTTAAGGGCAGGCTCTTTGTTCCCTTTGCTTGAGAAGAGCTATCTAAATAAAAACTACTATACTATAAATGATATATTGATTATGTTTATGGATCATTGGTTTACAAAGATGAAATGAGCATCAGGAGGAAGGACGTCCACATTTATGATAAACTGAGCAGCTGACAGTAGATTTAATGTGATATAAAAGATCTTATCATAATCTGACTTACTATACTATACTAACTATATGGGAAATGGTTACCCACCACTCCATGAATCCTTCATTATTATTTCCTCTCTACTTTCCACAATTTTTAAGTAATTGTCACTTCGCACACACTCATCTTTGTTTATCTCTTTTTACACTTTTTTTTGTTGCCATTTTTCATGTCAGAATGTGACACGTGAATGAAGAACAGCTGACGCTCCTGTCAGTCAACACTGAGGGCCACGTCATGACTGCATTTCAAGTCTTTTGGTCGTCCATGTTTATCCATGTGTTTGGGGTAGAAGGTGTTAGAGCGTAAATCATCTTTGTCTCTGTGTGAGAGCTGTTTAAACAGACAGTGGACAAAATAACAGAGATATTGTTTTATAATAAAATAAAAAAGCTCTGTAATGATGATATATTTTGACAGTTTAAGCCTTCGATGTAACCAATGGAGGAATGACAGGAAATGACGTCTAAGCTACAGAAGTGCTTCTGTTTATAACAGTAACACTGGATATTTATATGCAACAAATTAAAAAGTTGTCATTTGATCCATTGTTAATAAAGTACAGCTTTAACCTGATACATGTGCATGTGATTTATGAGCGTTTATTTTGTTACATTAAGTAAATCTGCACTGTTAGTAAATGCATCAATTGTTAAACCTGTGATTTTTTTGGCCACTTGGGGGCAGTGGAATTAAGTAGTTGGCAAACAGTTAATAGCTCATTTCTATATCCAGCAGTTACAGAGCAACATGATCGTTCATGTGGGGTGTCGTTTGTGTCCAGTATTCCCTCTCTTTCACTCTGTGTTTGGTCTCCTCCACCTCCTGAGGGAAATCTCTGGCTCTTTAGCTGCTAAATGCTGCACTGTGTTCACCAGCTGCTCTCTGACTGAGTCTGTCTGCTGTTTGCTTCTAAGCAGGTAGTGGACAGTGTTTTTTTCTAACAGCTGTTTCTCTGAAAACAGCTGCGGTGAGGCAGTGAGAGTGAACCAGAAGGGTAAAGCTGTGGTTCAAATAGCTAAAAACAAACAGCTGCAACTCTCATGTAAGCTCTCAAACCGAGCGGAGCTGCGTATCACGATAAACTAAGAAAAAGTTAATTCTATGAGCACCAACTTTCACACTGTCACATTTTCATTACATAAAATACTGATTACAGCTCCTCTAACAAAAGGCAAACATGATGAACTTGAGCCGTATTGACTGTACAGATACCGAACTGTAAGGTGTTTCTATTATTTTGTCCACCCCTGTAATGTGTGTGCGTATCCAGGTGTAGTTGTTGGTCTGTGGGCAGGAGCAGGATCACACAGAGAGGTGTGGCTCATTCCTGGACCAGAAAGGGGAGAGGGTGGGGGTGAGGGGTGGTTCCGGTATCTTGGTTGTGAAATTGGTGTGCTGAATATCTGACCCAGCCCCAGCAAAACACAGCAGAACACACAGCACACCCCACGCACACAACATACTTGCGTTACACACACACACACACACGCAGTCACACACATATGCTCAGTAACCAGGCGAGCAGTTAGTAACCAGATCAGGAGCTCACAGTCAGCAGTGAAGAGGGGAGGAAGAGGAAGAGGAGGAGGCGTTACCTCGCACGAGGAGCCCTATGTCCGGTAACTTGGCACTATTTTGAAGGTGATGCTGCCACGCATCTCCCTCTGTGGACACACACACACATATCTTGTGAGCTTCATCTCATCTTCAGTTCAGCGTAGACATTTTGCTGGGATAGACACACAGTTCAGTGCGGAGATTAGAGCTGCAGCAACGACAGAAAAGAATTCGTGCTGTTTTGTAATAATCTGTTAATTATTTAAATCAAATGTCAAATGTTTGATTGTCTAGGAGATATTTTGGGTTTTTTTTGTTGTACAAAATCTAGACATTTAACAAGGTCCCTGTAGGCTCTAGGAAATGGTGATAGATATTCTCTTCACAGCCCAAACAAGTCACTGGTTTAATGGGAAATCTGTAGATTTATCGAAGATGGAAATAAATGTCATCGCAGCCTTTGTAGACATACACCTGAAGCTAGCAACACGCCTGTTGGACGAGGCCAGCGTCCGATCTCACCCACTGATATCTGCACCGCTAGAGATACAAGGATTAGCTCCAGAATTAATTAGCAGATCTGAAATAATTTGATAACTGGGCATAAGCACTGGGGAAAGTTTTTTAACACATTTACTGGTTCCAGTTTCTGGAAACGTGGAGATTTGATTGTTTCTAAGCAATATTGCAAACTGAACATCTCAGTTTGGATTATGTCAAACAACACAAGACAAGACACCTGAGACGTGACTTTGGGCTGTGGGAAATGCCAAATATTTCACTGTTTATCTCTCAGTACATTTCAAAGACAAAATGAATAATCCATTGACTGAGTACATATCTGGCAGATTAATCAATACTGAAAATACAAGGTGGCAGCCTCATTCTCACAGTAACTATTCACATTCCTTCATTTACTTTTGTGATGATTTACAGTGACATAGATTTATAAAAGGTAATGGTTCATTCCTTTACAGAGCAGCTAATACGGTGGTTAAGGTCTGGTGGTGGAAAATGCTTGTTAGAAGTTTGTTACTGAAGACCACTGAGAGTCTTTTCTTAATGTCCATCGTATCGTTTTCGCCTTCACTCCACCAGCATCAGAATCATGTCTGGGAAAATCACAAGCAGCAGGTGGTATCTCGAGGACGCCTGTAACGCTTGATGTGTAGTGACATTTATGAAGAGGTGAAATTAGTGACACCACAGCCGCATAGTGTCTAATCCCTTGGTCCTCATTTTAAGGGTGAGATGGTGGCTGTTTACTGTCTGACTGTCATGGTTGCCATGAAGGTGTAATGTGTTGGCCAATGAGGTTTGACAACAAACTCTTTGATCTCAGAGTCCAGTGGAGATTCTTGTGGATGGTCTGTGTGTACCACGACAGCCTAGCCCCAACGACAACACACACCCAGACACACTCACCACATCTTCTGTAGCTGCTCAAACAGTCTGGTTGGCCACACTGATGCCGCTGATCTCCTGATCTCATCTCCGACATGCAACGTCCTTGAAGGAAACGAGAACAGCCAGAAAGCAGAGAGAGAGAGAGAAAGTGAGAGGAGGGGAAAACAAATGTGCCATCAAACCTTTTTCTCTTTACAGAGCTGCACTGTATCTCACTACCCTTTGTTTCCATCACAACCATAGCAGAGAAAAGCATCTATTTACCACATGATAAATCAGTTGATTAATTAGCTGAACACTTCAGTCACAATAAAACAGTACCACGTGTTACCCGCTACAGGAGCAGGTCCAGCTGCTGAAATGTTCTTTACTTTGGCTTTTTGCTCTCGTTAGTGACAATGAAGGAAGAGTTTCTCCATTTTACTGTAATAGCTCAAACATCCTCGTCCTCTGCCTCATGCAGATTTAAATGAATATTCATAATAACAGGAAATTGTTAGAAACAAATGAGGAGGTGGAGGAGTTTAAATAGCAGGTCTGGGTTAATAATGCCTAAAACCAAAAAGGACAAACTTTGATTTAAAGAGTTTAGACTTGATTTGATTTTGAATAAAGAGGGATATATTTCACAGCAGACTACTTATCAATGAACTGAATCAGACATACAGCACACTGTGATATGAGCTCTACATTTACCATACTTCTATACTTGTATTGTTGTGGAGCCAGTGTAAGTATTTATTTAATTTTCACTGTTGCTTCTCCTCCGGGACATTACATGTAGAGTGTGTGATGTGTTGATTAATGTGTCTGAATATTTCCATGAGGGGATGGCCGTAAACAAAATAAAACAGTTCATTCAGCATATTTGGACGTCTTATTCCCAACTGTAACCTACGTTTTAAACTGTTTGATGTTTCTTCGTAGAGAAAAGGGTCGCAGACAAGGCTGATGAAGGATTAATGTGATCTCGTCGAGACCAGCGTCAAAATGTTTCCTGTCCTAACAAAAAGTCTGTTACCTGTGCCAGAAGTTGGAAAAGAGTTGTCTTACAATCACGGTCGTCCTTTATCAGTGATCCTGGCAGTTTGTACAAATTCAATTAGGTGGAATGGAAAAATTTAAGGCCAGTTCTACAATAACAAAATAATTTTGAGATTTTAAATGAAATGTCAAAATAAATAAATAAATGAAAATGCCATGAAACTTTTTTTTTATCAAAGGCCCTTTAAGGTCCTATTTTTACTATTAATTCACGCCTTACATTCTTTTAAGGATCCGTGGAGCCCTGTATATTCGAAATAAAGTATTAATAAAGACAGAAAATGATATCATTTATACCAGTAGTGGATCGAAGCATACATGGAACAGTCAGATTCGAAAATAGGTGATCTTGTGTGATATCAGACAAAAGCTGTGTTTGACTAATAACACTGAGAGGAAATCATGACTTCCTCTCCTGTGAAGCCCTGTGGTGGCAAATTACACATTTTACTGAGCACGTCATCTACATTTAGTTCAGCAACCTGAGTCATATTCTAGCACACACAAGGATGGAAAGCGTGACTTTGTCTGTGGATCATGCCCTGCATTATCCTGCAACGATGCAGTGGTTTGAGTCGCTCATCTTCAGCGTGATGCTCCCTGTACAGATTAACACACAAAGACACACATCTGGAATCATGGGAGGAGGACGGCACACGGTCTTAAATAATAAAAAGCTCCAGAGTCATCTCAGCTCAAATGTAGAACTGTAGAACCATTGGTTTTGCTGCCTGTGTTCTTCTGGGAACTGGAATTGTATGGACTCTGGTGACGCTCTCCAGGTCCATGTTCCGCTGGTGCCTCTGGGAGTCTCCGCTCAGATAGGGCGGTGGTGGAGGGGCCACCCTCAGAGCCTCGCTTTCACTGTAAACCTCGTGGGCCACTCACGCCGTGGCCTGCAACAAGGCTTGTGGTCACACAAGGAAAAACATTAGATGAGAGTTAGTCGAGGCTCGACAGTGACTTACCCTACCTTAAAGTAGAAAAATTCAAAGATGAAGCTGGAGGTCACTGCTGCTACGAACTTTTTGAATTTCATTCACAACATCCAGCTTGGATCACTGTGATGGTTCAGTGTAAGAGGGAGAGTGAGCCTGTCGCTCCCCTCTCTGCTCCCTGAACACCTGCTGTTTCTCTGTGTAACTGAGCAGGTTCAATCTCCTCTAATCATGATAGTCAGCAGCTTAAACTGCAGAAATCAGACCCAGAGAGTTCAGACTGATGCTGAACTGTGGATCAGTTAAAGAGACTTAGAGTCTTTAAAACCACAGTTCATCTCGATATCCAGGAAACTGACGCGAAAGATCAGAGTTAAACAGTTGGTGTTTGTTACAGTGACACAACACTTCCTGCTCCAGAAGGAGAAGGGATCGTGGGTAATATACAGTGTTGGGCCGTGGTTTCAGTTGGAGTGAGTGACCACAGTCGCTTGTTTTCTGTATGAAAAGCACTGGAACTCGAGTGAATACACCGGTGGCTGCAGAGTATGCCATGCCTTGTGCGACGCTACATTTTGTCGCTTTGGTTGAGCTTTTTATCATTTGGTGTTATAAATGAATCCAAGTCAAAGGTCCATTTTTACAGATCTGTGATCAGCTGTTGTTGGGTGAGGCTGAAATACTGGCAGAAGTCAGTTGTAGATACTAAATGAATCAACATTAACATTAATGAAGTCAATTAGTGTGGGACAACCCGTAGCTCCGACCTGAAAAATGAGCTGGAGCGGCAGAGGAACTGAAATATTGATTGTTCTGACACAACACGCTGACTTTACAGCTGATTTTCACTTGATCCAAAACACAACTCTGAGCTTAATGAGCTCCACATATTGATCTGATGCACAGGCTCTGTTGAACTACACAAAACACAGTTCACTGTGGTGGTAGAGATGTTACAAAGTGAGTCTTTTCACTCACAGACAATTTGGAGCGTAGCTCATTAACCGACAGATTAAGGTTTCACTGGACAAGTTATATAATTAATTTGAACTAATTCTAGCTTAAAACATTTTAGGTGAGCTACAATTACTATGTTAATGCTATTTTACCGAAACTGGATCCAAATGGAACTGGGACCAAGGGCTAAACAACTTGTCTTTTTCATGTTGATTAATGTGTTTTAAGTCTCACCAGACTCATCATTGCTCAGAGCACTGAGGCCCACACCGCACACACACCTCAACCATTCAGCTATTGGGCTGTCTACAACAACCTATTATATCCTGTGATGAGCAACAACGCTATACATATTTACACACTGCTACTGGCAGTTGTATTTACTTTAATGCAAACTCTTTTCATGCAGCATTATGACTGGAGAGAGGGCAGGAGTTGCTGGAGGCCAAAGGTGAGCGTGGGCTGTAAGTGTGACTGTTGCACAGATTCTGTTCTTCTTGTTTACTCGGTGTGACGGTAACGCCACCTTTTCAAACGGTGAAAAGGATTGTATGTTGTCCCGTCCTCATCTGCACAGGTCGCCGCATCTTCTAAAGATATACATAACTCAGCTTCAGAACCAAAGCACTGATGTTTTGTGAGATCTTCACTGCAGTCTCCTCAAATTATAAGTGGGATGTCTGACCCATTTTATATTTCTATCAATGTGTGTCTACATGTGACCATAGTGCTGTAGCACGAGCAGCGAGCAGCAAAAAGCGATTATGCAAATGAGGGCTGACCAAATACAAAGCAGATACATTGATTGAAACCTGTAATTGTAATTGTGGGATTTTTTTTGTGATAATTACTTTGTGATACTCAAAGTACATTTTGAGTATTTACGGCAGTCAAGCTACACAGAGAGCAAGAAAACACCTCTGTTAGACGCCACTCTCCAACAGACCACTAACAGAGCAGGAGGGATTTACATCACACACTGTCTGGCCTCTCTACTAAGTAGTTTAAGGTATTCTGCTTCTCAGGTGCCTTTAGTCTGCAGCCCTCCGTCTGTCTGAGCAAGCAGCGTGTCTAGTAGCTGAAATCACCGGGTGCCTCACACCCACAGTGTTCGACTCCACTTCTGACAGTTGCAGAAGCCCTCGTGAGTGGCACTCTAACAAACCGCTCTGAACTTCAGAAGACAGCAATCAAACCTCAACAAAGGGGAAACCTGTCACTGTCTTCCCTCAGCGACACACACACACACACACACACACACACACACACACACACACACACACACACACACACACACACACACACACAGAGCCAAGGAGGGAGAGCAGATCAGAGAGGCAGCAACATGAAGGTAGTGGCAGAGTCTCTAACTTCTCATGTCAAACTACATCACACACAAAAAGAAACTTCATGTTCCAAGACATACATTAAGTTAAGATCGTGCAAGTGTGTGTGTGTGTGTGTGTGTGTGTGTGTGTGTGTGTGTGTGTGTGACTGTGCCCTAATGAGGGCAGGGGGGTGAGAGGTTATCTAACCTCCATGCTGTGTGTGGGTGTGCTGGAGTGAGGAAAGCAAAGTGGAAGAAAAGAAAAAGCAAAGCAAAGATAAGCAAGAAAGAGATATTAAAAACAGAGGAGAGTTTGAAGATTTTCAGGATTAACTGATTTCGCTTCAGTTCTCTGAAGAGACACAAACTTTTAACAGAAGGTGCTCGTTGTGAAGTTTCTGGCCTGTCTGTTCAAAGATGATGTAACCTACACAGATCTCATTTGGTATAAGGCTGAGCAAAAGAAAAGGTCACTAAAACAATAGCAGCTGTGTGTATGTGTGCATGTGTGTGGTAAACATAAAGATTAGAAGCGGGGGAAACAGCTAGCCTGGTTTCTTACCAATTCAAAACACCTCTACATTTTACCAACTAATTAACTAACAGATTGTTTCGGACAAAACACCCTCTGTAGGAGTTTCTCATTCTAGATGTTTTCATTATTTTGACTAGATTTAGATTTAAGTATTTTCTTACTAGTTATTATTTTTATTTTAATTTACTCAATTTTAACAAGTTATTCCTTGTTAGACGTGAGTAGCAGTAAAATTGATGCAACAGCTCAGCTATACATTCTGCCTGTACAGAGGTACTTGTTCAGTGGTTATACTGAGAGGTGTTTCTAATGTTCTGCTCAACACATTTACAAACATGAAACACATCAGTAGAATGTTGTCCAGCACAACCACCACCAATTATGACTGCAAGAATAAAACAGAAATTATAATGTGATTCAATATCTTTTCACAGTCAAACCAGACCTACAATCATTTATTAAGTACGCTAATCTATTGGAATTTTTATCACATTTTGTCAGTAATTTGGCTGTAACTCCTAGTAATGAAGGATTCATTAATTAACATGATATGGACCCACATGTGGGATTACTAAACAGGCCTAAGGGGACCAGGCTGGGTGCTAGAGGGTTCAGGGCCCCGGACCAAAACCAGTTACAGAGCTCAGTTAAAGATGAAAACAACCAGAGAGGATGGCTGAAAGCATGTTGTTTAGAAGCTGTTGTTATTTAGGTATTTCAGTCATGGGGGTCTGAGTATAGAGGGGTGGTGGTCTATTGTCTCGACGCATCTTTAAATGAACCCAGATAAGTGGCAGGATATTGATGGATGAATTAACCAATAAAAATAAATGAAAATAATAATTGACTTGTTAATTTGAGTTCCCTAACTACTGTCTCCCAAATCCACCACTCATAAGTAGCAACATTTTGTCTACAGAGAGAAAAATTATTACAGGAGCAAGAGCCTGTGAATGAAACAAGACTTGATACCTTAAGTGTTTTGAGGGAAATGGAATTCAGTCAAGACCAGCAGACTCCTGCAAATTTCAAGTGGGACATGGGGAGTGTAGGCAGAGCAGCATGCGTCTGACAGCTCTTATATATATACATGTATGGCTTTTTCTTTTTTTATTCAGAGTACAGAGGCAGCAGGAGCCTCCTCGTTTTCTGTTGCTTTTTTCAAAGGAAAATAACCGCCAAGAAACCACAAAAACTTGAACTACAAACAAGGACAATGGGTTTGTTTTCCAGCAATTGTCTATCCCTTCATGCATCAGTGGTTCTTTTGCTCATGTTACACTTGTAGATACGCCTCAGTTCAGCCTTCTCAGCCCAGCCATGTTTACTGTAAGACATGAGAGTGATTCTATCTTCTTATCGGTTGGAAAAAATGCCAAAAACCATCTGTGGAAAAATATCCTTAATGGTATAGCCATCAGCAAAAAACACTGGGACCATGAAACCATTCAAACTGATGAACGCTGGCCTCACTTGAACTCAGAGGAATGTAAACACGATGGTGCCTCTTTTTCCGCCTCCCTCCAACTGGCGCCTTCATAGCGATGAGGACAGGCCTGACCCACATCATCACATCACATCACACTGTATGCCTTACTGACCCCCATCCACACCTCCACCTTTCCTTTCCCCTCTCTGCCTGCTCTCCTAACATCCATCTTGTTGACCGACCTTTTTCTCATTTGATGCAGTTTTTTCCTTGTCTCCCTTTGTTTAACGATCCCTCCCTTACATCAAGACTGCCCTCTGTTGGTCTGTCCACTGATATTGAGCAGACCATTGATCAGAGGCGGAAATCAGGTGCATTAATGTGATAGGATTATGGGGATGCTGACAGCCCTCAAATGACTTTCTCGACTGATTAACCCTTTTCGCTCAGATACTGAGACTCGGAGAGTTTAAATGACTGTTCAGAGACATGTTAAGTTCAAAAGGTGAATTTAAATGTCAAACAAATACCAGAACCAAGTATCTGTTTCACATTAATATTTCTTTGGGAAGAAGAAGCTGAAACCACTTGCAGTAAATGACACCCATGATAGAAAATAAAGCTGTGACTGACTCCAGACTCATGTCTGACTCCTCTCTCTCTACAGCCCTCTAACTCACACAGAGTGAAGGCAGAGGGTTGGATCATTCAAAATCTTGCAAAAGTAAATGTACAAACACAGAGATACAGGGATTCCAGTGTTTGTTGAAGAGCTCCTGCACCTGCACTCCACCCTGCAGAGGCGATAGAGACACGTGTGTGTGTGTGTGTGTGTGTGTGTGCATTCAGTATGTGTGTTTTTGACTCACTCATGAAATGGCTGGGTCAGTATCCGTCTGAGTTCTTAGTCATTGTATTCTCTGGCAGGAGATCTCTTCCAGTACCTGAAAGACGTGCAGAGATATAAAGCGGTGTCAAGAGTTTGGTGAAAGATCACATATCCAAACACACTCACACCTGAGCACCACGCTGAACCTGCTGCACCTCGGACAGTGTAACGAGAGCACCCGACAACCCTCACAATCCTCAAACTTTCCCTGACTCCACCTCCCAGCTTCACACAGCCAATGAGACCAACTCCAGACGCCAATTAACGAGTCAAGGAATCCGGTCAAGGATCCCCACCTCCCATCCTCCTCCTGCCCTTTTGACGTGACGTGGTTTGATGTCAGCTCCAGTTATGTTGCGCCTGACTGGTGAATGTGGCATTGTAGAGGTGAGGCCTCTGCAGGCGGGTGGAGGGTGGGCGTCTGTGTGAGCAGGACTGAAACCTACATTGTGAAGTTGTGATGCACTCTTGTCCTTGAGTGTACCTGTCAATCAGCAGGGTTTATGTGTGTGTGTGTACATCCAGCTATTCATTATCTGTAAACTGTAATAGTCACATATACTTGTTACACACAGGAGCCTGCACTCAGTGGCATATCAAAACCATATGCTGCAATACACCAGCAGCCGAGCAGCCCAGCAGCACTCACAGGCGGTCGGATGAATCTCCACGAGGCTCTGTGTGGGCGTCCCTGTCAGAAGCTGACATTTTTCAGGAATCCTGTGGGTCGTGTGATTCCCATGGGATTCCAACGTGATGGGAATCAATTTCACTACTCATCACATGACTGGGATGGAATAAAAGTCAACAGGAGCGGGCGGGACTGGGAGTAATAATCACAATAGTCAGGTTTTGAATGAATGAATAAACAATATTTTATTGTGAGGGTGAAGACGCACGGTGCAGCCATGTCGGAGGAGTCAATGAGAGTGATCTGCCTATCACCCTGGCAGACCAGTGACACACTCTGGCCAAAAAACACAACACAGGAACAGGAGGGGACGGAGCGATTTTTCTGGGATTGGGACAGGACAGGATTACTTTTATGGGAGTGGGAAGGGACAGGGGTGAAAATCCACTCTTCCGTCTAATCTGTTGTGTCAGTCCCTCCTACGAGGACACACACTGTGCAGGTGCTCCTCCAAGCAGACTTGAAAAAAGTATAATAAGGAAAACTATGCGACCATGGTGTCTGTGTGCCCGTCTGCAAGGGGTCAGGGGTCAATGAGGAGCGATCATGGGCACCTGGTTTAATATGGGGGGAGCAACCTTGGAAAGGTCAAAGTGTAATTTGAAACAAATTTCCTGCATTTCTAAACCACCTAACCTCTTGGATTAAATCAAGAAACTGGTCCAGATTAGAAAACAAAGGATGTATCAAGAACAGAATATAACTGGTTGGATCAGGACAGGAAATGATTTTCAGAGGAATGGCTGTTTCATCTCTGAAATCATATTTATAAAAATATTATGTAGCCTAAAATGGTGGAAGGTTGCAGGCTACTAGGCCATCGTCAAGATCGAACTAGGACAATTTATCAAAAGGAACACAATCAATCTCTGAAGTCTGACAATACCAACAAAGTGATCTAACTCCATTCCCACCTGTTTATTTTATACTCAGTTATCACAGTTAGCATCATTGTCAGAGTTTTAATGTTGTCCAGGAATGAATAATCATAACTTTCAAAGTAGATTATTTTAACCTACATTACCTCAAATCAAGGACCAAATTAATGCACAACTCAGAGGGTGAGTTTTGCTTCTTAAGACTTAAAAGGAGCCATTTTAGTCGAGGACTATAGAAGTTTCATAGAAGTCTGTAGGAGTTTAAATAGTTGAAATAAGTCACTTTCCACTGCTGACCATTGGACTGTTCAGACATTTTGGCGCTGAGTGGCACATCTCCGCTCTACCTGTCATCCCTGATCAGTCAGAGGCTTTTTGTGGGTTGTAAAAATGAGACGTTCCAAGCATCTAAAACACGAGGGGTCCAGGAGCAGCAAACAAGATGCTTCCTGATCTGATCAGGCCCTCGGTCCGCTCCGATCTGAACCAACTTATTATATTGCTTTTGTCAGTTGCTGAAATTAGATATCGTTGATATAGACTGATTAAATATAATCACCTGACTGCAGGGACTGTATGATGATAACTTTATTTTGAAAAAGAAAAAAAGCAAACACAGGAAAAGGAAGCAGTTTTCCTTAATTTCACTTCTCCTCAGTCCAAACCTCCAATACCTTAAGACTTTAAAAGCCACGCCAACTAACTTGGCCTTATGCTCTACTCATTAGTATTGTGAACATGGCAGTAGTGTGGTGAGGTCTTACATATTCCAGATGTTTCAAAGCGCCACTTGCTTCGTCTTGGGAGGAGCTCTTTAAGTGGAGGAAGACACAGGAAGAAGAGTTACACAGGCTGTCGACTGTCCTCGTCCCAGAGAGCTCACAGGTGAAAGTTTAAAGGTCAGTGATGAAGGTCAGTGAGACCACCCCCCCCCCCCCACCTTTAATCAATGCCAGCCAATTTGAACGGACTGTGAATCAGGCGAGGGGTTGTGAGATTAGTATCTACAGCCAAAGTGAAAATGTCTCTCCCAAGAAAGATTAGTCTGAACACTAACAACGTGTTCAGCTGAAAAAGGTTTGGAAAAAAGGAAGAAGGTGTATTAGTGCAGTCAGGAGAGAAAAAGCTTTGTTGGAGGTTTGAAGCACCTTATCGCTGCTCTGTTAGACCAGAAACCCACAAGAGTCCATGAGAAGCTGCAGTCTGATTAGTTCAAAGCATTTTGGTGTCAGCCAGGGTGAATCAGTAGAAACAGAGGGTGGGGGTGGGGTGGGGTGGGGGTGGTCCCTCAAGGCACCACTGAGATTGAATGATGAGTTAATTTGAGGTGAAATTGTATTGAAGCTGTTATGGGCCAGTATTCCCACAGCGAATTGTACTTGTTTAAAGTTTACTTGGACCAAAAAGGAAAGACAATCAACACTTTCTCAGACTTTTCTAATGGCAGGAGAAGATTGTGAATACAGATTTTTCTCTTAAAATACTGTCAGGCTATTCTCAGCTGTCTCAGTTCCTAGTTAGTATAGATTTAATGTAAACATCATGATCAAAGTAGGTCTGTAAATCATGTGTGTCTGGATTATTTCTTCACAAAATTATGACGCAATTATAAACTGGAAGAAGTAACGAGAGCTTCCTGCTGGTGTAACAACTGATAAACTCATTTATCGGCAGAGTGGACACAATTTTCCACCATCACAGGCAAAAAGTTTTAATCCAATCAACATCTTTGAAGAAAAACTTCCCGTAAAGCATTTTACTTTGTGTATTCCCACATCTCAGAGAGATTGTGTTCATTTCCTCTATCATCCACCGTCTGCTGGGAGCTCAGAGGCAGATTACTTTCTTTGGTATAAAAAGCTGACAAAATGATTTTATTCCTGTGTTTGAAAACAGCAACTGTCTACTCTGAGATGCCTGAAAAACACAGTAAGGCTCTGGTCTGAGTTTAGTGTAGTGAAGTGTGTGTAAGGCTTGATTCTCTGTGGAGAAAACTAATAAAAGAAAGTCTGTAACTATGGGACTAAAATGCTGTTTCACTCCATCACACCCGAGCAGACAGTGCTGCATCTGTTGTGGCTCCATCCTCGACTCTTGATCCATTAAGTAGGAAAATGTGAACCACACTGTACGACCACGACGTGAACGCCTCGGACACAGTGTAGCAGAGTTGTGTTAATTAACCAGGTCTCTTTGACATGAACCAAAGCCACATAAAACAGAGCTCCGCTTCCCTAAATGACTTTCCCTGTCTTAACAGCACTGGGATTTAAGACGCCAGCCCTCATCCACTCCCTCACAGTCCAGACTTTTTTTTAATTGCTCCCACATCAACACATGCAACGCAAACACGGCAGTGTTTTGTGTAGCAAGCACACGCAGATACACTCATGGCACACACACCGCTGAACCACGTTTCCCCTCACTCACACTCTTTCCTGCTCGTGGCAGAGGTAAACACATAAACCCAAACTAACAATGTGTGTGTGAATTCATCACAGCCGAGGTCAGACCCAGGAGACCAGAATGCAACTCTCCATAAGAAAGGAAAAGCATACTAACAGCCAACAAATACACTGTTGGGGTGTGTGTGTGTGTGTGTGTGTATGCATGTGTGTGCTACATCCAGCAGTATCTCTAATGAGGAAGGTCAAACACAGAAGCCTGAGATATTTATTAAACTGCTCTGTGTGAACATCCAGCGTGCTGCACTCACAGCACGATGTGAAAATAAACCTCAAGATGTCGCTGAGGTTGGTCTCGAAAACTGGATCTAAATAACTGAGTTATCATTATTATTTGATTAACTGGTTAGCCTGTTGCTTCGATGTGGGCTTCCTCCAGGTGCAGAGACATTAAAGCGAACAGCGACAGACAGCAGGTGAGCAGAATGATTGACAGCAGTGAAGAGTTAAGAGCTTCAGAGGGATTAATGCAGCCCGAGCACTGACAGAAGGTGTGAGGTTGTTCAAGAGAAAGGTTTCAATCAAATTCACTGTTGTCACATGACAGGAAGAGGAACAAGACAAACATGAAGCAGATCTGCTCTTATGGTATTACAGCTGTGTGTTATTTTTGTGTGTATGCAAAGTGGAGGTTAGTGTGACAGTGAGTGTGTGTTTGACTCACCTCTTTGGCTCTCTGCACTGCATCACTCGAGGGGTTTCTGATCTGTGGGGACGACTTGGTGTTGATTTTATCATAAAGCTGAAACAAAAGATAAGAATCAGTCAGACAGTGAAACTGTGAGCAGAGCAACACAAAAGACCTTCCACACTGAGGTCAACATGATCAATACCACGTCTTTAACGGCTCACTCAGTTTGTCAGATCGTGTAAAACTGTTCTCGGCTGCTCGGCTGATGTAGGGACGGGCTAACTGAGTGTCTTTCTACAAACCTTTTTTTATAAAAAAAGAATAATAATGATAATAAACGTTCCCATACAAAAGCTGCTGTAGAAGAACTTTTGATTTAGATCAGTCTGATCAAGGAATGTCACTTTATTTTATTTCACTCTATCTGATGTTTTTTCATGAAAGATGATGCTAAAGCAACACAAAGATCCATGTTTTTTTATGTTATGTTATGATTATCTCAGAGAAAGCTTTGTAGCTGCATGAGGCCAAAAAGTAGATAACAACAGATTTACAAATCCAGTCAGAATAGAGACCTGTTGAACAAACTGCTCACCCAGCAAACAAAGGTCAAATATATGGATAAATGAATGTTTTATTCTCTTGCCCAACAAAACTAAATGTGCAAAATTACAGGCGATTCTTTATATTATTAAAAACTGCTGAAAAATTAAAAAAAAAACATAATAATTTGAAAATATGTTGTTTTGTCCCAGGTCTGATTGTTTTATTTAATGTCCTGCCTTTTACCATGAGGATCTGCTTATTATCTCCTCCTTTTTAATTTCCTGATTTAAGTTTATTTACAGCGATGGTGAGGTGAGAGGTGAAGGCTTTTTACAGATGTGTATTGATAACAGAGATAAAAACAGAACCAAACAAAAGAAAAGCAGACAGAGGTGGACAAGACCAAACAACCCTGCATAGTGTTGATGACCTATATAAATATGCTAAAAATGTGTTGTTTAAATCTGATTGGTTTGTTTTCATACTCAGAGGATCACTGGAGCGTAAGCAGCAGCACAATTGCATCTTCTTTCACGAGAAATTTCACTTGAAAATTTCTGTTTACTGTAAACTGTGTTAACCGCAACAACTCTTTGGCTGAGTGGAAACATAATCTGATATAAACGATTTATTACTCTAAAAAGTCAAGTGGAAATGTGGTTAAAAAACAAAGCAACGAGCCTGATTTATTCTCCACTTCTCTTCAGCTCTCTCGCTCTATTTGGTTTAGAGCGTCAATACCGCTTTTTCTGTTTTATTCTTTTTCCTTAACATTTAACTGTTAACAAAAAGGAACTGTTCTTTCATCTCTCTGAACGAAGGACGGCAGACACAAGGGCTCTGTTAGCAAGAATCCCAGCTGACTAATAAACTGCACTGACTAGACCGGCTTGTATAAGCCCAGTCAGAGACAAGTGTGGGTGTTATTTTAGAGGTTGTATGTTTGTAGACAAAATGGCCCTGAAACACAGTCTAAACAAAGGCAGCAGCTGTATGCGCAAATCAAAGCAGAGGTCAGCTTTTTGAACAAAAGATGCAGACAGCCTCGGTCAACTAAAGCAACTATTATCACATTCATATTCAAAGAAAAAGTGATGTTCAATGAGCAACCTGTTTTTATTTAATTCAACATGCTGCACTGTACGTACGCAGGGAGTCATGCATAGTGTGCACACACACAAACATTCACACAGAGAAACACTGAGAGTCACAGACAAACACAGCTTTTGTGCCAGACAGTTCAATGCCACTCAAAGACCCAACATTCCTCTGCTTCCAATCTCACGCTAACAACAACAGCAGCACTGGACGTGTGCTGGTGGACATCATCATGAGGTATAAACAGCAGCAACAACAAAATTAACCTAAAAAAATATTGTCACTTGCATTTTCTACATTGGAGTATTTAAGAGTAAATTGAATTCATATTAAAATGAAATCTATCATTCTGATGCTGATGACCATTATCAAAGGCAAACTCAATGTAGAAACATAGGGCTGGCAGTAGGAGCAATGCAGCTACACTAGTTGTGTGCAAGCCACAACAGTTCAGCAAGGCAGCTGCCACACACTCACACACAAGGCAGACGGCGTGTCCTGGGCGTAGATGTAATAAAGAAAAATACTTTTGAAAGGGAGCACTTTGAAGTGTTGCAATTCCTTCCGAAATAGAAAGACCACATCTGAGGACAAATGTGTTCGTAGCTGTCAAATGGCTGCAGGCAAAAAGCCTGCTACTGTGGAGAGGGGTGAGACGAAATGAATTGTGCTAATGGGAAGATAGCTCGAAGTTTCAAAAAGTTTCTCACAGAGGACATTTGTAGTTGTGTGCTCGGTTGTGCGCACAAAAAAGGAAGTTGCTGAGTGAAGAATGAACAAAGTGTTAGCTTTGAGAGAGAGGAGTATAGATTCTGCTCATTTTCTCACCCATGTACACCTGTTCAGTCACTGTGTTAGGTGGGCCCCTAAAAACTGCCATCAAGGGGAGTTTCAGACCCTTGTATGATCTGTTAAGTGATTAGTTTGAAGCACACTGATGTGTTTAGTGTTTGTTACTAAACACTGGGCGTCCTCCCACCAGACAAAACAGAGATAAGGGTTATGATTTCCTTCATATATGAGAATCGTAATTTCCGGACTATAAGTTGCTACTTTTTTCACACGCTTTGAACCTTGCGGCTCAAACAATGATGTGGCTAATTTATAGATTTTTACGGGCTGACGAACTTCATGCCGCCAAAACATTTAAAAACATTCAGCCTCGTCACATCAGACCCATGAAATTACCGAACAGGTCACAGTGGACCAATGAAACTGTTCGAATTAGATCAAACGCACTCACACTAAATTCTTCAGATCAGTCATTTTGCGCTTAATGCACACACCCTCATCATGGAGAACACACGAAGAAATGCATATGATGCAGCTTTTAAGTTAAAGGCAATCGATCTGGCTGTCGAAAAAGGAAATAGAGCTGCTGCAGGTAAGCTTGGCATCAATGAGATGGTGAGACGTTGGAGACAGCAGCGTGAATGTGTAAATATCTCATGTTACAACGTAGACACCTGCGGCTTATAGACAAGTGCGGCCTATATATGTAAAAAAAAAGTTTTCTTTTTAAATTTAGTGGGTGCGGCTTATATTCAGGTGCGCTCAATAGTCCGGAAATTACGGTATCTGTTATTACTGACAGAGTAACATCCTGAACTTAGGTCACATGATGACACCTGAGTCAGTGTCACTGGCAGAAGAGGTTCATGTTTAAATGTACAATATGCTGGATGCCTTCAACATATTTTATACATAACTCAGTGCATGTGAAATCAGTTCCAATGTTTGGCTGTTAGGACCTGTCCGAAAGTATCTGGAGAATCACACAGCGTATTCCTGGGCTGCACATCCCACTGACATGCGTGTCAACCTATGTGGGTGATATGCCTGAAGGAATGAAAAAAGAAGGATATAACAGATACCTACTGAAAATATTTAGTGCAGCAGCAGCAGCAGTGGAAAAAAAAGCAATCACTCTGAAATGACTACAGGCCAATTCACCTGCAGTAGCTTGAAATCATCAAAGAGACTCATGAGATAGAAAGACTGACTTCCCTACTGAGATTAAGAAATGATTTATCCATTGCAAGATGGACATCATACATAATATATTGTTGGTTCTAAATGTCGTGCCTGGACATTGAGTGTTTTCTTGCTGTGTGCTTTTCCAGTCATGGATAATTATGTCATGGTGTCTGAATGTTCTGTGCACATGTTTTTGACATAAACAAAGGCCTTCTAATAAAATCTTTGTGTCAAAAGATACATGTGGATCGTTAATGTTGTTTTTAGGAAAAGTTCTACAAGAATGAACCATTGTGGTTTCTATTACAGCTGTGATGCACTGGAAAAAACTCATTAAAATCATCAGCTAACACAGTTAATGAGTTAATTGTAAAACACATTTGGTATATTCCTGTTTAGTGATCCATTTGTGTAATTCTCTAAGAGCCCATCCAGACAGACAAGGAGACACGGGTTTGACCTGAAAGCTGGACTGACGAGGTCCAGCAGACAGAGGGAGGGAAGACAAATAAAAGAGGCTGCGGGTACATGTGTGTATGAAAACGTGTGTATTTCTGTTAACACAACAGCTAATGGGCAGAGGAGGAGCAGGATGCAGCGGGTTTGGTCTGTGCTTCTCTTAAAATTTGACACGACTACAGTGACAACCCACAGAAAACACACCTCTCAGGTGTGCATCTGCACCCCCCCACCTTCATGAACAAACTCTCTCAGAAAGACAAACTCAACACACTCATCAGGAAGTTGTTAAAAGAATAGTGAAACAAAGCAGAAAGCCTGAGGGTTGAATCGTACTCAGTGTGAGCGAGTGTCGTCTGCAGCTACTGAGCGTACATACATGTTTACATACATGTTTACTGCACCCTTGTCCTTGTGCTTTTGTTGAAAGTGAAACAAACTTGAGCTGACCTGAGCTCTTTTATTTGAAAATAAACTAAAAGGTGCACAGATTCTGTAGCCCACATCTGAACAAACCGCATATGTGATAAATAAACTTTGATATTTACAGGTCAGATGTGCAGAGAAAAGTAAATCTGTCGCACAAGCATGACTACATTACACCTCTGTGGTTGCGGTTATTATGTGCCAACAGCCACAACAAGCAAGTAGCAAGTCTTATTCTAAGATGAGAAACAGTATGATATCTTAATTTCCTATTAGTGACAAGTAAATTCAGACATCATTTCCTTGAGGGCAACTTATTACCCTGCCTCTGTTTAACTAAAGAAGCCTGAGGAGCTTCGGAAACTAGAACATGAGGAAAAAATACAAATGCACTTGACTAAAGCGCCTCATTATACATGTCAAACGCCAAAGACACACACAGGGGGATACTGGGCTGACTTTAAATTAGCTTGAGGCATCTCTTGACAAAACGCTCTTCTTGCAAACACATCAGAGAGAAAAACGGGAAGAAAACACGCTCACCCAGGAGACGGTAAGTGGTTTGTCAGAAAAAAGCAGCCGACAGAGTGCAAACGAGACACAAGTTATCTGAGGCAGACGGCTCCATCCGCTCAGTGCCTACAGGATTTCTGGTTTCCTCTGTGTGTTTCAGCGGTGTGTGTGGAGGCTAGTTTCAGACAGGCACAGATAGTGATGGAGGCTGCGCTCGCTGTGAATGGCACGAAGGCCCCACAATAGAAGCCATTGTTCCTTCACGGTCTGAGGCTGGGCTGCACTCTTCTGTCGCTTTCTGACACCCCTCACCCTCCTCCCCCTCGTCTCAGAGCAGGGGTGTGAAACTGAGGCTGAAAAAGAGACATCTGCAGCTTCAGGCTCCCACTGACACTGCTGCACACACACACACACACACACACACACACTTGGCAGATCTACGAGTGTCCTGAAGCCCACTTTAACCTATTCAGTCTCCAGCAACTGGGAGGGCCTTGAACACAACACACACCTGTCTTTAAAGATACCTTTTCCTCAGTTGACTCAAGTGTTTTCATTTCAGCCTCTTAAGACTAATTTGTTTCTTTCTAAAGCTCGTCAAATCGCCGTTTCTGCAGTATCTTACTGATAGTGAGATGAGCTGATGTTTGGAAGAACACGTGTTTGATACACAGAGCCACTTCTGAAATAGAGGGTGAGGAAAGTGAGGTATTTGTCTCCCCCCCCTTCAACAACTATTGAAACGTTTTAACCTCCTGAGACTGAGATTCACACAGGCCAACAGTTGAGACTCTGTTCCTACAGACTGAATGGACGATCACATCAACATCAAAATGTTCAGAGTTACACAACGTTCAACAATCAGAAGGATTTTAGATGTGTTGTATTGTTGTTGTGTTTTATACACTGCTGACTTTTACTTTATACAGTCAAATAAATCCACTGTCCCCGTACGCCATTTTTAAAAAAAACTACTTCCTGTTCAAAGACATGGTTTAGTTTTTATACTAATCAGGTCCTACTGATCCCAAACAGCAGGAGAAATTAAAAATTCATACTAAATCAACACGTGGGTCTCAGAGGAGGTGAAACGTCTTCGAGAACCACACGCGAATCCAGCTGCCTCAGTGTTGGACAAGCTAGCAGTTGCTACGACAACACAGCAGAAGTAGTTAACTACATCAGAAACGACTTTTTTATTTTTTTAAATGAATTGCCAAATCAATGCTATCTCAGTGATCAATATAACTGTCAGTTAAACTGATACAAAGGAGAAAACAAAAGCTCAGTTAAACAGTGACTTGTGATCTTTACAGGTTCCTGCTGCCACCTTATCATCAAGTAAACTCCAGCTTGTGTGTCTGTATTCCTTTTTACTCCTGTTGTAGGCATCAGCCCAAGGATTGGTACGTGATGTCACTGTGTGTGCGCAGCAGAAAAATCTGCTGTGCTTGAGCTTCAGAGATACTCTGCAGCTTGTGTGGACGCCGCCGCACGACTGGATCAATAAAAGAGCTTTGCTACTGAAAAGCTATTTGATTCAGAAAACAGAAACAGTGCAGAAACACCATGACCTGGAAGACTGAGAATCTTCACAGACAGAGAAAGAGCAACGTTAACTTCAGGAGTCTGATCTTTTTTGATCGTTGGTGGCTTCTAAAGAGCTTTTGTCACAAAGTTGTGAACTGATCTGATCCTGTCACAATCTCATCCTGTAACCAGACAACAGTCTGCATCATGTACATCCTGGGGACAGCCCCCGCAAAGCATCAGGGGAAAGCCATGGGGGGACTCTCATATCGAGGCCTCAGCGGAGGAAGACACATCTTGGTGCTTTTTAGTGCAACCACGGCCGACTGCAGCTGTTATGAACCAGGAAGCTGTTGTTTAAACTCTGTATGAACTTCATGAAGATGGATTTTGCTGAGAAGCAACTGTTTACAACGAGCTGTTCTTAAAAGGACAGCTTTATCTGTGCTAAATACCAAACCCCTTTTTGGATGCTGTATATTTATGTGAGTGCTACAAAATATTAAATCTTATGAAACTGAGAAAAGAGGGAAAACCTGCGAGTACTCCACTCTGAACATGAACATACAGTATATTCACTGTGGATTTCCATTATTCACTGTTGTAATCGTGCTGTGTCCTGCCAACAGATCTTGTGTTTAAACCCCAGAGACACAAAACACAGAAGGAGAGAACAGAGTAAACAACAAGGATTGAGGAAAGGCCTAATAAGAGCACAAAGAGACAAAATGATGCTCTCAGACAAACTGTGTGCTGATCTAAAATGCTCTCTGACCTCTCTTGGGATTCTCTGACTCAGTATGGTGCTGATGTGGTGAACCAGTTGTAGGTCAACAGACTGCTGCCGAGACCTACAGCTCATCTCTCTCTGTCAAACATCCCTGACTCACAGAAACGAGCAGCGACCGGCCATTAGTCAAGTTCACCGTCTGCACCCTGACGCTGTTTGTGTTTAACACACACACACAAAGACGAATTAGGGGAGGAATTTAATGACACATCTAAAAACAACGTGACCTTTTTACATTGCCCCTGGAGAATTGAGCATCCTCGTGTGTGTAGGTGGAGGGAAGCTATTCGTGCCTTATATACTGCATGAAACATATATATCTTATTTAGGACTCTATTTTAATCCTGAAGCTGCAAAATGCCACGTCATGTGTAGCTTCACAGTAAAGTCGAATCCAGCAGCACCTGCTGTTTATTCATAACAGGTCTCAAACTACTGCCTGACAGACACTTTCCAAAAGCCCCCCACATTTTAAATATTTGTTCTGAAGCAGGGATTCAAACCAAAAACAGCCTGTGTGGGGGTGTTTAAGGTACCAGTGAGACAATGAAAGCTGCAGTTGGAGCAACAAATGACTGTGTTAAAGGTTTATGAGATGTCAAAACAGTTTGTTGTAGCAACTATTTTATCTTTTGTCACAACAGTTGCAAGGTAAACAACAGATATACAGCGTTCATGTTATGTTTTGCTGAAGCCTGTCAGGGGAGCAGCTTTGGAGCGCATATAGCTGAAATATCCTGTGTGGCCTCCAGATACTTAGTGTGAGACCGCCACAGGCTACATATCAACCCTTGCCAGCACTTATGGCTTCTTAAAAAAAATCTTTAAGCTCTTGTACTGTGGCATTGATAATTTTAGTTGTTTGTTTACAGTGGATGCGCTCACAGTTCTGCATGATCTCTAGCTCTTGTGTGGTTTGTGTGCATTTACTGAAGGTTTCTTTGGACAAAAGTATCTGATAAATGAACGTAATGTAAAGCCTTGAAGGATCAGAGTCAGTTGAAGGGACACAGAGATGAATCTTTCTCTGGTCATCCTTCAACAGCTGTGCCAAAAACAGCTTGATCTGAACATGAAGTGCTGTGTTACAAATCTAAAGTAACAGTGAAAGCTCATTTATGTGCACAATCTAATCTGCAACACAGTCTAATCTCACATACAGCAACTGTTACGTGCAGTTACTGACTCTGCCGTAGGCTGCATTCAAATTACTACAGTAGTGCATTTAAATAAGAAAAACATTACATTCTGCTCTCTGCCTTTAGTTTATTGTGCTTAAAACATTAATAAGACTGCGGTTAGTAAGCTAATAACATTTCTGCTAACAGTGTGAGCAAAGACCCAGGACATTAAACTACAGAGTTGTGATAGTCACAGTCACCAGTCTGAGGTGTGAACGCTGACACCTGTGTGTGTGTGTGTGTGTGTGCGTGTGTGTGGTTATTCTGCAGCAGCCGGACGTAGGTCGAACACATTTACCCAAACATTTGTGCTGACATGTATAAACTTTCCTTCAGACGACGCTGTACTGAAACTTAACTGGTCCCTTTTTAGCACAATGTCACACAAGACCACACACCAACACCTCTCCATTCCACACTGCCTCGTCTGAACAACAACCAGTTTCATCACACCTCTCCCAACACTCTTGCAACTTCACCATTAATAAGCATTTTGAGGCCAGGAAATGGGTTTCAGTGTTGTGTGTGTGTGAAACGTGCTGCTAATTTGTTTTGCTAAACTCCATTAGTGGAGTAGGAGGTAGAAAATCCATTAACCTAAAATAAAAATGAGTGACTCATAAGGATGGGTATGTTCCAGTGAGCTTCACTGTGCTGGTGCTTGTGTCACCTACATCGAGCAGTGTGTGTAGATGCTGGTCCTGGAAAACACTATGGCGGAAATCTAGATCCTTTTCACTGCAGTCTGTCAAAGCATGGATCTCCTCTAGACTGTCCAACACCTGAGACACAATAGCACAATACACACACACACACACACACACACACACACATCAGAAAAACGGTCACGAACACTGCTGTGGTGAGCATACACGTACTTTATTTAAAGACTGTTTCTGCACTTCCTACAGCTGATATGAACATTAAAGTATGACTAATAAAACATTTGAACGACAGCGAGATCAAACATTCATGATTAAGTAACACCACAACACACACTCCCCAGATGCCGTTCTACTGCTAGTAGTCTAGCAGGTAGGAGCATTAATAGAAACAGACAGTTTAATTAATAGAAATATAAGCTGCATTTCTTGTTTTTCTAGTGAATATTAACTCCAAACAGGCTGTGTGCTTTGTCTTTTACTGTAAGATGGATGCTTTTTAGACAGAAAGCAAGTTGAATTTAAAAGCAACAGAGAGCAAACCACAGGAAGGAAACTTGAGGAGGAAGTAATGTGTCGAACAAAAGGTCACAAATGTGAGTCTGGCAGGGATCTTTGTGTGTGCCTGAGGAAATTGGGGTCACTGGAGAAGTCGTGGGTTCTCTGGGGGGTCTCCGTGAAAAGTTAAACTTGTGACTGGACACTGCAGCCCTTTGGCCCTGAAACAACAACAGCACAGAGGCATCAACATCTGCAGCTCCATGAACATCAGTATCTCATCACTGGGCACACAGATGGTGTTACGACAACAGGGCCCAGATGTTGCAAAGTGGAATAATATCGCATGCCCTGTGTCTGTGTGCGCCTGAGCCAGGCTTCCTCCTGGCGTTGAACTTTCTCAGCTGCTCCACGGTCTCTGGCAGGTGGATTTGTGGGCGTGCCGGTCCCTCTCCTTGAAAACCAACACGAAACTGCTTAGACAAGCAAGGAAGCAAGAGACATTCCACCAGCATTACACAGCTTGCCTGATAGTGAAGAGCACTTGCAGTCTGTGAAAACAGTTGTTTCTCCTGGGAGCTGGAGAGAGCTTTGACAAGTCTAACGTTCTGCTACATCGTGACAGGAGGAGAGGGAATGACGGGAAAGATTCCCAGTTTTATGACTTTCTAGAATTCATGTAATCAGGCAGCTCAAGATGGCTGCTGTCAGTCTTTCTGCTGCAGCTCACTTTCTCCTCTTTTTGCACTCATGGACAGTTTAAAAAACAAAGGATCAAAATCAATGCAGCAGAACAGAGATATCATCTCTTTTTTTTAAGTCCATTATTCTTCTTCCTTGTCAAAACCTGGTGCCATTACCCACAATACAGTACAATCGTGACAGATGAGTTGAACGCTCCTGTGTGTAGCTCATTGATTATTTAGCTGCCTGGTACGCATCATATTGTTTGTGCTGCTGCTGCGGAGATTTTTCACATGATTATCCTGCGATAAGCGCTGCCACAAATAGATAATAACATTCCAGTTGAACACAGCGCTTTGTAGTCGATGTGATGTGCTTAAAATTGTCGTTGTTGGTAACTATATCTAAATTTAAACATGCACTTTGACTGAGTGCATGGGTTTGTGATATTATAGTAAGAGTGTATATTGGTGTTCTCTGCTGCTATAACTGGAACTCACAGGCAGAAGTTGATTTGTCTAAACTTCAATCACAGTAAGACAAATCAGGGTTAAAACATGGTGTGCGTAACTGA
>BRZM01000433.1:29880-62569 GCA_033238685.1 Lates japonicus | reverse complement strand
TACATCAGTCTGTATATCACTCGTCGGACTACATCAGTCTGTATATCACTCGTCGGACTACATCAGTCTGTATATCACTCCTGGGACTACATTAGTCTGAGAAAACTGGGATGTCTTGTCATAAATGATGTTTGACTTTTAACAGCAGATAACTGTATAGTGCTGTGATGTTATTTTTTTTTTAAATTTGATAAATGTTAATCACAGTGACAATAGGGTTTCTGTAATGGTATCAAAGTAATACTTGAAAGTATCGTAACAATATGAAATATCTCAGTCCAGGGAATATGAATAAATTACGTCAAATGGTGAAATTTCCCTAAAGAAAACAGTCTAGAGTTGAGTTTTCTGAATTAGATCAGAAACAAGTAGATTTCTGATACAGTCTGAATGTCCGACCAAGAGTTCAGTTCTACCTTTAAATACTTGAATCTTTTTGATATCCAGACACATTTTGGTCAGAATCCAAATAGTTATGATGTACAATATGTAGTCTGAGTTAACACTGCAGAAGTGACAGTGTCAGAAAACCTGTGGCATGCAGCCACTTGGCTGAGTTGTTTCAGTGGTTTGAGACATACCCTAACCACAGAAACATCCCAGGAAGGGAGCAGATTTACTGCAGTATTCCCAGGAAATATCAGTATGTCAGTTCCCTGCATCCAACCCTGGACTGATGGACAGTGAATGAGAATTTTCATGTATGAATCTGTTCTCAATAAACCAGGGGATGAGTGAAGATGATGCTGGATGCCATACATTCATGCTGCTGTGGCCACATGACCATTGTGTTCTGTGTTGCATGCTACAGAATCAAGGCAATTTCTTTGAAAGAATTCAGACGCACACACACCTAAACACACATACACACAGATGCACATTAACAGACACAGTGTCCTTCAATCCTCTGTCCCATCATCAGAGCAGAGGAACATCTCTTTTCCTTCTACTACCATAATCCTCCAGGACTGCACAGAATACAATCTACTCATCACATCTTCTATCACTCGTCTCCTCTGTCTCAGATCTCTCAACTGTTTGGTTTTGCTCTGTAGGTGCTAAGCTCCAGGATTTGAGGGTCCCTCATGAGAAGCCCAGTTTATTCAACTAGGAACTAAATGTAATGTGTAGACTGCGACAGCTCCTGATTCCGACACACGTGTGATCGTATACAGCTGCTGCCCGGTGCACATGATGTACAGGAGGGTGTAAAGCTTTGGGTACACGAGCTGCAGACACCCGACACCCACCACGTTTCATCTCCACCTGGCACTCTTCGTACTTCACACACCCAAACTTTTTAAAATCATACATACAAAGAAACATGATCTGTGTTAATATGTGTTTGTGTTTATTTCTTTTCTCTTGTTAAAATTGGTGATACCTTTCACTTCCTTTTAACCTGTGTGAAAAAGAAGAATCACTTTTTGGTTGGTTTGGATGTTTAAGTAAAAACTAATTGGTTCCAGGTTCTCAAATACAAATATTTTCTGGTTTTCTCAGTATTAAATGACAGTAAACTTTATATTTGTAGTTTCTGGACATAGCAAGACACTTTAAGACGTTGACAGGGGCTTTTTTCAGTTTTCTAATATTATAGAGACCAAAAAGAATCTGTGGATTAATCACTAATGAAAATAATAATTAGTCACTCATGGTTCATAAAAGCTACTTCTTGGGTCAAGTAGTAATTTAAGTTTAAGTACTAATACCACAATGTATGTATGTAATATTAATACTCCATTACAAGTACAAGTCCTGCAGGGAAAATGTTACATAAGTAAAACTCTGTAGATATAATCAGGAAAATATTCCCAGACTATTAAAAATAAATGTACTCCAGAAAAATGTTCCTGTTACATCACTCTACATGATATCATTAGAATAATTAATTGATTGTTTGGTTTGTGAAAATTCAGAGAGAGAGAGAAATGTCACATTTACCCAGAGCTCAAAGTCCAGACCTCAAAATGATTAAAAATAAATTCTGATTATTTGAAGTAAAAGGGGAGTTGAATCTATAACAAAGCATCATATCTTATAATTTTTTCCTTTGTAGCATAAAATGGAAATACTCAAATTCAAGTACTTAAAAACAACTTTCAATGTTACTCTTCACCATTGATTATAAGCCAAAATCACTGTTTTAATTCCATGTTATTACTCTGCTTTTACTGTTTTTATGTCCCTCTGCCGTGACCTGTCTCGCACTTCAAATTGAAATTACTCCCAGTGAATCAGCTGAACTTTACAACACGAGTTTCTACAGACCAGGAGTGTGAAGGCTGGAGCTCCAGCTCACTGCACCTCGTCTAAATCTATCTGACGTCAAAAATAAGAGTAAACAAAAACCTCTCCCTCCACCTCCCTCTGTCTCCCTCTGCACTAAACTCTCACCCTGACCCTCACCCCTCCTCCCTCCCCTGCCCCCTGTGTTAACTCAGCAGTCACGGCTCTGGCCGCAAACACACGTGATGAGGTTTTACCCGACAACACCTCGGCCCGGTCACACAGCCGCACACATGGCAGAGATATCTGAGACCTGAATCTATGAGCTACATTTACATCCAGACGCTGCTAAACATGCTTCTCCTGAGCCTCTTTATTTGATACCATGTTTACAGAAGAGACAAATGATACGATACAAAAGTGCACGTGCACATCCTCATGCAGGCATGTTATTTAAAACTGTGCCTAAAACTGCAGAGATTCTGCTGGCTCAAACCTGGTGTCCCTATCAGCGAGCGGCCCACATTTCCCTAAATTGCTCCTGTGCTCATATAAGATTTCTGCTACACTGGCAGCTTTTCCTGTCATTCCTGGCTGTGGCCCTGCTACTGGAGATGAAAGCTACAAGATCCTGTTACGCACAAGTTCCACCTACACAAACGGACGGACGGACACACATGCTCACAGGCCCACACACTCACACTCATGTAAACATTATGTAAAATGCATGCACTCAGGCCATGATGGGAGTGACGCTGAAATGTCTGCAGCGTGTAGTTCTGTGCACATGCATGTGATTATGTGTGCGAGCGCCTGGTGTACCTGCGTTGTGCTTTGCCAAATACTTGTCTTTGTACTGCTTCTTCTTCTTGCCAAACCAGGTACAGCTGGCCTGCTGCTCCTGCTTGGTCTTCTCCATGGCTATACACGCCACCCGCCTGCCACAAACACAAACACAAACACAGGTTTTGAATCTGCGTTCTCCTCTGCTGACTGAAATGTTGTCAGTCACAGCCCAGGAACTGTTCACAGTCCACATCCAGCCAGGTACAGGACCAGAGGAGCCCTCAGTCTGTATGATTCATGGAGGATGCTTTGGGAGCTGACTCTGTGTGGACTTGGGGGTATCCCAGAAAACAATTTGTGTCAACCATCAGCAAGGGCAGAGATTTTGAGCCAGGTTCAAAGCTGTTAGAAATTTTGTCTTGGACTGTTATTATGTCACTTTAGAAAGTTTTGTGGGGACTGACTGGTCATCTGAGCCATTAACAGCCCGGCTCCTGAGGTTCGCTGTCATCCTGGAGGCTGTATAGCTGACATTACAGAGTGGGTAACAGGTTCATCTTTTGACTGCATCCTACTGTTAATTAGGTGTTTCCCCCTGCAACAGTCTGTTAGTGGAGTATTATGTGCTCTGTATTGACAGAAGCCTGTACACACAGACAGTGTTTATATTTAATTTGACTCAGACTGGATGGATGCAGTTGTGGAGGAACAGTGACTTTATAACTTTGTCTTTCTGCTGGTGTGTGTGTGTGTTTTTCCCTCTCACCACTCCTGCAGCTCTGGTGACGGGATGAGGCCCGCCGTTCCATTTTTTGTGTTCTCCAGTTTGCCCTGCCACCAGTTGTGGTCGTCCTTGGAGATGATCTGGATGATGTCGCCCACTCGGAAGCGAATGCCGGCCTCCTTGCAGGGGATGAGCTCGTCTTTGGAGGGGTCGTATTCAAACTGAGCCCTCACATAGATCTGTGGCGAAAAGTCAGAAGCACAGAGGTCACGGGGGGAGAGGTGGTGGTGGTGGTGGGGGGAGCTAACTGACAGCTCTGGTTGGGATTGTGGTGCTGGGGTTTCCAAAATAGACATCGGTGTGTCAAATGAACGAATGATGCAAGTGTTGGAAGAAGTACAGAGAAGGTGAGAGAAAAAGAGATGTGACAGGCAGGAAGAGAGAAGCTGCTACATGACCGACTTCCTCTTTAGCATATCATGACAGCAGAGACTGAAGTAATGAGCAGTGGACTCTCAGGAGGGAGGGGGGGGGTGTTTTGGTTGCCAGGTTGGAAACTGGTTTCCAAGGACGGCCTTTCTCCAGTGACATAAACCCAGACACTACTGGGCCGTTAACAAGCCTCTCACCACACTGGTAATTAACAGCACAGGCATTGTTTATGTGTCCATTAGTTCAAAACAAGTCTTCATCCTGCTTCATGCTGTTTTTAACCACACAGGCGTTTGTTTCTGTTTTACAATCTACACTCTGTGTGCAAGTGTTTGGGATTAAAGTGCAGAGGTAGTTACTTTTTTGGGGGTGTAGGGGGATGGGGGTGGGAGAGGCTGTCTCTTACCTTAACAGACATTTTGTCCTTGATTGGAGGTCTGGATACAATCTAGGATTTGAAAGCATCACACACATCATGCAGTAAAACGACTATGCAATGTCTAAACAGCAGTATGGTGGCCGGGGGGGATGGTGGGGGGAGGAAAGGTTGGGGGCTGATGGAGTTGAGACAGGACGGAGGAGGATGAGGAACAGCTGCTTACCCTCATTTTGAAATATTTACCTCCAGCCAACATAATACTAGATTATTAGATTATTCAATGGTGTATGATGGTCTGTTGTGGACTCCACTGCCCTCTGCTGGAAGGATCTACAACCACAAGATCCTCTGACGCCACTTTACTGTTACTTGATCTCGCAACAAAAGTGAGATAGCATGGTTTCGGGTGAGTGATGTTGGATTGTGTGAGAGGAAACTGATGATATGTGTGAGGAAGGTGCACACACATAAAGACACTGTGATGGGATGAGATGATTGTTACGCCGACACAAAACTTTGAGTTGGTTTGAGGTAGAGGTTGCCCTTAACTCCTGCTCTCACAGCCGCGTGTCCACATGTTACTGCAGCGGGACACGAATCCATGTCTGACTGGGGATCAGTGGTTAGGGGTGATCTCTAGGCTCTGCAGGGTCAACAATGCCTGTGCCATTATTACCATACAAACAGGTAGTGAAGTGTTACACTGTCGGAGACGACACAGCAGAGGTCACTCACATTGATTCAGAGGTCTTCATACAGTAGATACTCTCAGTTTAGGCCCTAGTAACAGAGACCTGATCCAGGATCACATTCAGTCAAAGTAAAGTCCCCTTCCCATTGTGGTGGGTCTTGGGCAAGTGTGTCAGTATCATACCCAAGTACAGGGCAGAAAGCATCAGTGGAGCAACAGAAAATTAAGCACCAACAAGCTATTAATGTTGTGACCTTGGAATTTTTGACTATTAAGTTTTATTTTATAGACAAACAATTTCAATGAATCCTAAAAAATAAAAGTAAATCTTCAGATGAATCAACTGGGATTTGAGGTGAGACACTACTGAAGAACTAGTTAGTTGGTGGAGTATCAAACTGCTGACACAGTTGGTGTTCTCTTATTGTTCAGGCCTTTTGGATCAGGTTTGATCCACAGGTCTATTTCAATCTGGTTCTGACAAGTGTTACCAACTGATTTCAGTGGAGAGTAGCTGGAACCACAAGCTCACATCACGTTGATTTGTGATGTAACTGTTTATCATGATTCAAACTCTGGAATAAACTCACTCTTGTAAACTGGTTGTTAGGTACATACATTCATTGCCTGTGTTGTTGTTCCCCACTCAACTCAAGTCACTGTTATATTTTTACAGCCCAATATCACAAATTTGTCTCAAAGGGCTTAACGATGTGTACAGCATTACAACACCCTCCGTCCTCAGACCCTTGAACTAGAGGAGGAGATACTGGGGACTGGAGAGGAGCTATGGCCTGTCCAAAAAGTCGTTGGAGTCACTGAAAGTCTGGGAACGCTGCTTCTGACTCTGCCCGGGTCCCCTGTGGATCAGGTCTCTTTTTTCATCAATTCATTTCCTGATATGCACACTGAGTTGTGGAGAATGAGTGTTGGCTCCGTGTCAGATTGGGTCAGTAATATTGGACTTGTGAAGACCTCTAAAAAAATGATGAACTGCAGAAGTGGTGCAGGATAATTTCATCCACTGACCGCAGTGACCGCCGCTGTCTGATCACAGTTTGTGATCTATAATTTGATGTGTATTCTCTGTGGAGGGGAAGCTGTTAGAGAGTACAGGTGAGGAGAGAGGGATCACAAAGACGTGTGTGTTGTTGGTGACACAACTGGTCTGGATCTGTGGCCTCCTTTACCAATCAAATACACACAGACAGACTGATTCATCTGCGTTAATACAGTTCTGACTGTTTTCCTCTAACTTTCCAAAATACTCTCCAAACAAAGCTGCATTCTGTCTGCTCCTCTCTCTGTTCTGATAAAAGCTGGACAGCTGCAGACTATTGTGGAGTAAATTATAGAATTTAAATTCAAAGCATTTTGGAGTGGGCCCTAAATCCAATCTCTCTTCTTTAATAGTTTAAAAAGAGGTCAGACCTCAGTGAGCAGCCGGTCTGGTGAAACAGAAAAGAGGGTTGGAGAGAAATCAAGACACACACTTCTGTATAAAGGGGGGGGCAGGGGGTGGGTGGTGCAAGCGTTGTACAGTGTAAGGAGCAGGTGAGTGCAGGTGAGTGAGGAAGAGACTTTTATTCACCTGTCGACCCTTGGGCTGAATGGTGGAAGGCAGGTCCTGTGGGAGTAAACCATTGATGACAGAGAGATGTGGTTAAACAAGATAGAGATATTAAACTAAAACAACTGTTTGAAAACACGAGAAACTTAAACCATGCATGCACATTCATCTGCAGTCTAGCTACTGTTCTTCCAAACAAAAAACAACAACAAAAAAGAAAGACAAGAGAGAGGAGAAGTGGAAAAGAGAAGAGAGTAATTCTCATCTGTTAAAGTAGATCTAGCTGTGGAGCAACCAAGCAAGCACAGAGCAAGCAAAGCAGCTGCAGCATCAGCACGACCACAGTGTCTGTCTGGAGCCTCAGCGCAGAGGACAAAGGAACTGCAGGACCCGGTCAGGTTTAGTGTAAAGCAGAGAGTGTGTGTCCCCCTGTACCACGGTGACCGCGGGAGGCCGAGTGTGTTGTGTCAGCAGTGAGGCACAGCACATAGCAGGCTTTATGAGGCACACCAATTTGTTAACTGAGATATCGGACACGGGGGCCTTTGGCTCAAACAGATGAACAGGGAGTACGACACGGGATCGTCTCAGGAGGTCTACGGTACAGTCCGACCCGCCTACTGCTAATTCTACTGCTGCTACTACTGTCACAGTCACAGCTCAGAACCAAAACAGAAAGAAACACAACCCCGTGATAAATGGACGTCTACATGGACAAACGGGTCAACTGCAAGGAGACACGGACATGTAAAAATACCATGACACATCAACGTGACAGATGAGACGCAGCGGAGAGGGGGAGAGAGGAGAGAGAGGTGGTTGTGGGTCTGTCTGTGGGGTTTTTCTGGGGAGGGGAGGGAGGGGGGTCCTTACCAAGATAGAACTGTTAATGCTGGAGTGGCCATTGGCAGGGGACTGCCTGGAGGTGGTGGGGGACTCTTTCTGAAATAAGACACACAAGTCAGCAGCGCATAGCCACCACGCACACACACTCACACGCACACACACTCACACACACAGTTGCACACATTTCTGGGCAGCGACTGCAGGCGATGGAGAGGGTAAATCTGTAGAACACAATAGAGACCCACCACAGCGTTGACGTAATGAAATGCGTCAACAGGACATGAGAGACAACATCATCAGCAGTCCTCTAGCCTGCACGTCCTTACATCACCACAGGGGGGGCGCTACGCTAACATGAGCTGCCGATCCGAGCAGCCGAGACCATGAGGTCATCACTAACACAGACTGTCACGGCTCAAAGATTGTGTGTGATTGTCTGTGTGCTCACAGAGCAGCCGCTGTGTGCTGGAGGACCAAAAGAGCTGAAATCAAAAACTGAAATGAACAGTTTCATGGAATGATTCATGAGATAATGAATCAAACTACTTAGTTTTAACTGGAGAGGATGAGATGGCAACTGAAATGTTAAGATTTAGAAATAAACTCTGACTAAATCTAAATTATGAGCAGAAAAGAAATAATGAGTAAAACAAGCAAAACAAATAAATGAAAAACTCAGAAGTGAAATGACAAATCACTTTGCTGTATAAAGTGGTAATTCTAAATTCTTTTCATGATGAAAAATATAAGTTTGTCATGTAGTTAGTTATATTTACTCGTCTTTTTCCTGTCCTGAGCTAAAAAGGCAAAAATCAAAGTAGGGCTGTGGTTTTGCAAAATAAAAGTTCTGTTGTGTAGCTGAGTCTTAGCTGAGTTTTAGCCTAAATAAAGAACAACCACAACAACCACGACATCCCTATTTTAGATTCTCTGCACTGGTCTTTTTTAAATCCATTTTAAAATAATGTAACTAATTACATACAAGGTTTTACATGACCAACAGCCAGATTAAAACGGCCCCAAAAGGCCTCTAAGATCAGACGGGTTCACTGGATTTTAGCTGCTGCAGAGTCCATGACCAAGGGCAATAAAAAGTTTAATTTACTGCTCTCTCCATTTAGCTCTGGTATGCTGATACTGTTTTTCTGGTTTTTTATTGTCTACTGTTTTTATGCTGTGATTTTTACTATTTTTTTAAGGGCAGGCTCTTTGTTCCCTTTGCTTGAGAAGAGCTATCTAAATAAAAACTACTATACTATAAATGATATATTGATTATGTTTATGGATCATTGGTTTACAAAGATGAAATGAGCATCAGGAGGAAGGACGTCCACATTTATGATAAACTGAGCAGCTGACAGTAGATTTAATGTGATATAAAAGATCTTATCATAATCTGACTTACTATACTATACTAACTATATGGGAAATGGTTACCCACCACTCCATGAATCCTTCATTATTATTTCCTCTCTACTTTCCACAATTTTTAAGTAATTGTCACTTCGCACACACTCATCTTTGTTTATCTCTTTTTACACTTTTTTTTGTTGCCATTTTTCATGTCAGAATGTGACACGTGAATGAAGAACAGCTGACGCTCCTGTCAGTCAACACTGAGGGCCACGTCATGACTGCATTTCAAGTCTTTTGGTCGTCCATGTTTATCCATGTGTTTGGGGTAGAAGGTGTTAGAGCGTAAATCATCTTTGTCTCTGTGTGAGAGCTGTTTAAACAGACAGTGGACAAAATAACAGAGATATTGTTTTATAATAAAATAAAAAAGCTCTGTAATGATGATATATTTTGACAGTTTAAGCCTTCGATGTAACCAATGGAGGAATGACAGGAAATGACGTCTAAGCTACAGAAGTGCTTCTGTTTATAACAGTAACACTGGATATTTATATGCAACAAATTAAAAAGTTGTCATTTGATCCATTGTTAATAAAGTACAGCTTTAACCTGATACATGTGCATGTGATTTATGAGCGTTTATTTTGTTACATTAAGTAAATCTGCACTGTTAGTAAATGCATCAATTGTTAAACCTGTGATTTTTTTGGCCACTTGGGGGCAGTGGAATTAAGTAGTTGGCAAACAGTTAATAGCTCATTTCTATATCCAGCAGTTACAGAGCAACATGATCGTTCATGTGGGGTGTCGTTTGTGTCCAGTATTCCCTCTCTTTCACTCTGTGTTTGGTCTCCTCCACCTCCTGAGGGAAATCTCTGGCTCTTTAGCTGCTAAATGCTGCACTGTGTTCACCAGCTGCTCTCTGACTGAGTCTGTCTGCTGTTTGCTTCTAAGCAGGTAGTGGACAGTGTTTTTTTCTAACAGCTGTTTCTCTGAAAACAGCTGCGGTGAGGCAGTGAGAGTGAACCAGAAGGGTAAAGCTGTGGTTCAAATAGCTAAAAACAAACAGCTGCAACTCCCTGCGAAGCTCTGTAAAACCGAGCGGAGCTGCAGTATCAGCTGATAAATCTAAGAAAAAGTTAATTCTATGAGCACCAACTTTCACACTGTCACATTTTCATTACATAAAATACTGATTACAGCTCCTTTAACAAAAGGCAAACATGATGAACTTATCAGACAGACCTGTACAGATACCAACTGTAAGGTGTTTTCTATTTATTTTGTCCACCCCTGTAATAAAAGGTGTATCCAGGTGAAGTTAAGGGTCTGTGGGCAGAGCAGGACTGGCCACAGAGAGGTGCTCATTCCTGAATTCAGAAAGGGAGAGGGGTGGGGTGGTTCCGTATCTGAGTTAGAAATTGAAAGAACACTGACCCAGCCCAGCAAAACACACAGCAGAACATTACAGCAACACCCCATCACGCACACAACATACTTAAGCACACACACACACACGTTAGGCCGTTACATATGCCTGTAACCAGGCGAGCAGTTAGTAAATCAGATCAGGAGCTACAGTCAGGGCAGTGAAGAGGGAGGAAGAGGAAGAGGGAGGAGGCGCATCTCACCAGAGCCCCAGTCCGTAACTTATGACTATTTTTTGAAGGTGATGCTGTCACATCCTCTGTGGACACACACACACACATATCTTGTGAGCTTCTATCTTATCTTTCAGTCTGAAGGACATTTTAAGGACAGGACACAGTTCATGGAGATTAGAGTTGGAAGAACTGACAGAAAAGAATCTAAATAGTTTTTAATAATCTACAATTATTTAAACCAAATGTCAAATGTTTGATTGTCTAGGATATTTTTGGGTTTTTTTTGTTACAAAACGAGACATTTAACAAGGTCCCTGTGGGCTCTAGGAAATGGTGACAGATATTTCACAGCCCAAAACAAGTCACTGGTTTAATTGGGAAATCTGTAGATTTATCGATATGTTAAACAACAGCCGCAGCCTTGTAGACACACTGAAGCTTGTGCAAACACGCTCAAGCTGATTTATAGTTGTGCTGTCCGATCTCACCCACTGACATCTGCAACGCTAGAGATACAAGGATTAGTCTATGAATTAATTAGCAGATCGTTGGCAAACAATTTGATAATCACATACACCGTAGTCGTTTTTTAACACATTTACTGTTCCAGTTTGAAACGTGAGATTTGATTGTTTTGCTGCAGGCCATTAGTAAACTGAAGCATCTCTAGTTTGGATTGTTGGTCAAACAAACACAAGACAAGACACCTGAGACGGACTTAATGTGGGAAATTATTTCAATGTTTATCTCTACATTTCAAAGACAAAATGAATAATCCATTGACTGAGTACATATTCAGATTAATCAACACTGAAAATAAGAAGCAGGTAGCCCCATCCCCACAGTAACCATTCACATTCTTTCACTTACTTTTGTAGTGACAGAGCCACAGGAGCTGCTAGATTTATAAAAGTGTAATGGTTCATTCCTACAGAGCAGCCATCACGGTGGCCAAGGTCTGTGCGGGAATGCTTTCAGTTTGTTACTGAAGACGACTGAGAGCCTCTTCTAATGTCCATCGTATCGTCTTGCCTCCTCAGTACTCCACCAGCATCAGAATCATGTCTGGGAAAAATCACAAGCAGCAGGTGGTATCCTCGAGACGCCTGTAACGCTGATGTGTAGTGACATTTATGAAGAGGTGGAAACTCAGTGACACCACAATGTACAGTGTCTAACTGGTCCTCATTTTTAAGGGGTGACAGGGCGTCATTGTTTGGACCATGCTGGTTAAGTATGAAGGTGTAATACTGTGCTGGCCAATGAGGCTCTGACAACAAACTTGATCTCAGAGTCCAGCGTGGAGATTCTTTAGGATGGTCTGTGTACCACGATACAGCCTAGCCCCTCAACGCATTAACACACACCCAGACACACACTCACCAGCATCTTCAGTAGCTGCTCAGTCTGCTGGCCACACTGATGCCGTGATCTCCTGATCCCATTCCCGACATGCAACGTCCTGAAGGGAAACGAGAGCAACAGCCAGAGCAGAGAGAGAGAGAGAGAGAGTGAGAGAGAGGAGGAAACAAATGTGCCATCAAACCTTTCTCCTTACAGAGCTGCACTGTATCTCATCACCTCTTTGCTTCCCCTACTACAACGAGATAGCAGAGAAAAGATCACTACTCACATGATAAATCAGCTGGGGATTAATTAGCTGAAACACTTCAGTCACACAAAAATGCACAACTAATGCTCAGGCCAGGAGCAGAGACAAACCAGCTGCTGAAATGTCTCTTTACTTTGGCTTTTGTTTCTGCTATGTGACACGAAGGAAGAGTTTCTCCATTTTACTGTAAATAGCTCAAAAACATCCCTGGTTCCTCTCTTCTGGCTCCTGCAGATTTAAATGAATATTCATAATAACAGTGAAATTGTTAGAAACAAAATGAGGAGGTGAGGAGCTTAATAGCAGTAATTCATAATAAATACTAAAACCAAAAAAAGGGACAAAACTTTGATTTAAAGAGTTTAGATTCTGATTTGATTGGAATAAAGAGGGATGGTATTTCTACAGCAGACTACTGACAATGAATCTTGAATCTGGATATACAGTACACTGTGATATGAGTTCTATATTTATTTCATATTTATACTTAGCTGTTGTGGGAGCTGTGTGTTATTTATTTAATTTTCACTGTTGCTTCTCTCCTGGGACATATGTAGAGTGTGTGGATGTGTTGATTAATGTGTCTGAATATTTCCTGAGGGATGGGTGAAAACAAAACAGTTCATTCAGTGATATTTGACGTCTTATTCCAACTGTAAATCTAAGGTTTTAAACTGTTTGATGTTTCTCTTCTGTGAGAGAAAAGGCTCTAGGATGAAGGCTGATGAAGGATTAATGTGATCTCAAATAGGACCAGTCAAAATGTTTCCTGTCCTAACAAAGCTCCATACCAAAAGCAGAAGTTGAAAGAGTTATTCCACAATCACGGTCGTCCTTATCAGTGATCCCAGCCAGGCAAAATTAAATTAGTGAATTAGAGTAAAATTAAGGCTGGGGGTTCTTACAATAACAAAAACACTTTGAGATTTAAAATGAAATGTCAAAAATAAATAAATGAAATGCTGAATTTTTTTTTTTTTTTTTTACATTTAAGACTTTTTTAAGGTCCTATTCTTAGATTTATTATCTAATGCCTTTTAAGACTTTTTTAAGGATCTGTAGAGCCCTGTAATATTCGGAAATAAAAAGAAGACAAAGACAGAAAATGATATTTGACACCAGTAGTGGATCAGCATACATGGGAAACAGTCAGACTGAAATAGTGATCCTAGGTGTGATATCAGACAAAGTCAGTGTTTGAATTAATAACACTGAGAGGAAACTGTGACTTCCTCTCCAGAAGCCCTGTGGTGGCAAATTACACATCTTACTGAGCATCGCTTCTCCGCCCCACACGAAGTCTGCAGCAAATCTGAGTCACCGAAAGTGTTGGCTGCGATGGAAAAGCGTATTTGTCTGTGGATCATGCCCCATGCATTATCCCCGTAACGATGGCAGTGGTTTGAGTCGTTTCATCTTTCATGTGATGCCCCGGCACAGATTAACACACAAAGACACACACATCTGGAATCAGTGAGGAGGATTGCACACCAGGTTCCACAAAAGCCCAGAGTCATCTCAGTCTAAAAATGTAAAAACCGTGAACCATTGCCTGCCTTTGTAAAGCCTTTTCTGAACTGACCAGGCGTGACTTGCACGCCTAGTCCATGCGTCTCCGCTATGCCTCTGGGGAGTCTGCCGACAGGGCGCGAAAGGTGAGGTCACCTCAGAGCCCCCGCCACCAGAAACCCTCGTGGGCCACTCACGCCGTGGCCTGCAAGCCTGTGGTCGTCAAGGAAAAACATTAGGATGAGTTGCATGAGCCTGACAGTGACCCCACCCCTTACCTTAAAGTAGAAAACCAGTGATGAAGCTGGAGTAGTCACTGCTGTTACGAACTCTTTTGAATTTCATTCAAGCAACATCTCAGTCAGGACTAATTGTGTGATGGTTCAGTGTAAGAGGGAGAGTGAGCCCTGTCGTCTCCCTCTCTGCTCCCTGAACACCTGCTGTTTCTCTGTGTAACTGAGCAGGTTCAATCTCTAACTGAGTGATAGTCAGCAGCTTAAAACTGCAGGAATCAGGGACCCAGAGTTCAGGACTTGACGCTGGAACTGTGGATCAGTTAAAGAGACTTAGAGTCTTTAAAACCAGAGCTCATCTCTACATCCAGGGAACTGACGAAAGATCAAGAGTTAAACAGAGTTTGGTGTTTGTTACAGTGACAATAATTCTCTCGCCCAGAAGGAGAAGGATTCAAAGCAGCAAGGTTAATGGTTTGTTGAGTGAGTGGACCACACAGTCAGTTTGTTTTCTGTACATGAAGCACTGGAACCAGAGTGAATGAGCACCTGTGGCTGCAGAGGCGCTGTTGCTCAGTGACGTTATACATTTGTCATGGTTGAGCTTTTATCATTTGGTGTTATAAAATGAAATCCAAGTCAAAGGTCCATTTTACAGATCTGTGATCAGGCTGTTGTTGGGTGAGAGGCCAGGAAATACTGCAGCCTCAGCTAGACACTAAATGAACAACATTAACATTAATGAAGCCTACTAGTGGGACAAAATCCTGTAGTTCACCTGAAAATGAGCTGAGCGTAGAGAATTGAATATTGATTAATTGACACAACATCATTGACTTTACAGCTGATTTTTTTCACTTGATCCAAAACACAACTTCTGAGCTTGGGGCTGAGCTCCACATATTGGATCTGATGCACAGGCTCTGTTGAACTACAAAAACATGTCTTGGTGTGTAGAGATGTTACAAAGTGAGTCTTTTCACCACAGACAAATCTTGGAGCGAGCCTATTAACCGGCTAGATTAAGGTTTCACTGGACAAGTATAATTAATTTGAACTAATTTCTAGCTTAAAACATTTCAAGAGCTGCCAACGTTACCAAGTAGCAAGTTAACAAGTATTTTACCGGAAACTGGATCCAAAATGAACCAACTATACAACAACTTGTCTTTTTTTTCATGTTGATTAGCCGTAGGTTTTTGCCCCACCAGACTCCACTGCTCAGAGCACTGAGGCCCACACGGCACACACCCTAACCATTCAGCTATTGGCCCACGTCAACCTATTATATCCTGTGATGAGTAACAACGTTATGCTACATATATTTACACACTGCTACTGGTAAAGCGCTTACTTTAATGCAAACCCTTTATGCAGCATTATGACTGAGAGAGAGGGGTAGGAGTTGCCATGAGGCCAAGTTATGGAGCCGTGGCTGTGCGACCGCTGCAGATTTGTCTTCTTCTTGTTTACTCGGTGTGACGGTAACGTCACCCTTTCAAACGGGTAAAAGGATTAGGCGGTCCTGGTCTCATCTGCACAGGTCGCTGTATCTTCTAAAGATATACATAACTCAGCTTCAGAAACCCAAAGCACTGATGTTTTGTGAGATCTTCACTGCAGTCTCCTCAATTATATGGATGTCTGACCTATTTTTATATTTCTATCAATGTGGTGGTTCATATAGACCATAGTGTCAGCAATTAAGAAGTAGCAGTGAAAAGCGACAGTAAAATGAGGGCCACCCAAATACAAAGCAGATACATTGATTGAAACCTGTAATTGTAATTGTGGGATTTTTTTTTTTTTGATAATTATTTTCGAGATACTCAAAGTACATTTGAGTATTTTATGGCAGTCAAGCCACACAGAGAGCAAGAAACACTCCTGTTAGACGCCACTCAGTCAGACCACTAACAGAGCAGGGAGGGATTTACATCACACACTGTCTGCCTCTCCTCTGTCATAGTTTAAGGTATTCCCCTGTTTTCCTCAGGTGCCTTTAGTCTGGCAGCCCCCTCCCGCCTGTCTGAGTTAAAGCAGCGTGTCTAGTAGGAAGAAAACCTCACCGTGCCTCACAATCTACAGTGTTCGACTCACTTGACAGTTGCAGAAGCCTCGTGAGTGGGTAATTTAACAAACCGTTTGAACCTAGAAGACAGCAATCAAACCTCAACAATGGGGAAACCTGTCACTGTCTTCCCTCAGCGACACACACACACACACACACACACACACACACACACACACACACACACACACACACACACACACACACAGAGCCAAGAGGAGAGCAGATCAGAGAGGCAGCAACATGAAGTTGTAGTGGCAGAGTCTCTAACTCTCATAAGTCAAACCACATCACACACAAAAAGAAACCTCTCATGTTCCAAAATATACATTGGTTAAGATCGTGCAAGTGTGTGTGTGTGTGTGTGTGTGTGTGTGTGTGTGTGTGGGACTGTGTCTAGTCGAGGGCAGGGTGAGAGGTTATCTAACCCTCCATGCTGTGGTGTGCTGAGTGAGAGAAAAGCAAAGAAAAGAAAGAAAAAGCAAAGCAAAAGATAAGCAAGAAAGAGAGATAATAAAACAGAGTGAGAAGTTTGAAGATTAGATTAACTGATTCTCAGTTTGCCTCTGAAGAGACAAACTTTTAAATAGAAGGTGCCTGTTAGCTTCTGGCCTGTCTGTTCAAAGATGATGTAAATTTACACAGAATCCTATTTGGTATAGCTGAGCAAAAGAAAATATTTCAAAAGGTCATTGTGCAGCTGTGTGTATGTATGTGTGTGTGGTAAATACAAAGATTAGAAGTTGGGAAACAGTTGGCCTGGTTTTCAATAATTCAAAACACCTACATTTTACCAACTAATTAACTAACAGATCTGTTTCTGACAAAACACCCTGTAGGAGTTTTTATTCTAGATGTTTTCATTATTTCGACTAGATTTAGATTTCTAAGTATTTTCTTACTAGTTATTTTATTTTAATTTACCCACTTTAACAAGTTATTCCTTTTGTTGACGTGGAGTAGCAGTAAAACCTGATGCAACAGCTCAGCCATACATTCTGGCTCTGTAAGAGAGGTACTTCTGTCTGGTATTATACCGAGAGGTGTTTCAATGTTCTTCTGCCTAACACATTTACAAACATGAACATATTTCAGTAGAATGTTGTCCAGTGCCAACCACCACCCACTATGACTGGTGTGTGAACAAAACAGAAATTATAATGTGATTCAAATATCTTTTTAATAGTCAAACCAGACCTACAATCATTTATTAAGTACGTTAATCCATTGGAATTTTATCATATTTTGTTGCAATTTCCAGCTGTGTAACCCTAGTAACATGATCGGCCACTAACATGACATGGACCACATGTGATTTGCTACTAAACAGGCCTATGGGACCAGGGCTGGGTGCTGAGGGTTCAGTGGCCCCTGGACCAAAAACCAAAGTATAGAGCTTCCAAAGAAAAAGATGAAAACAACCAGGAGAGACACAGCTATGTTGTTTGTGAAGTTGTTGTTATTTGTGTGTATTTCAGTCATGGGTCTTATATAGGGGTAGGGTCTATTGTCCCATGACGATCTTTTCTTTAAATGAACCCAGATAAGTGGTGCAGGATATTGATGGATGAAATTAATCCAATAAAAATAAATGAAAATACAATTGACTTGTTAATTTGAGTCTCTAACCACTGTCTCCCAACCACCACTCAAGGCAACATTTTGTTTCCACGGCAGAGAGAAAAATTATTACAGGAGCAAGAGCCCAGGAAACGAAATGTAAGACTTGATACCCAAGGTTTTTAGGAAACAGAATTATCAAGACCAGCAGATTCTGTAATTAAGTGACATGGGAGCAGTGAAAAGAGCAGCATGCTTGGGACAGTCTATATATACATGTATGTATTTTCTTTTTCTTTTTTTTTTATCCAGAGCAAGAAGGCAGGAGTTTCTCCTCGTTTCTGTTTGCTTTCCGTGTTAACCATGAAGAAACCACAAAACCTCTAACTACAATAGAACATTTGCACTGTCTATCCCTTCGGCTGTACTGGTACTTTGCCTCTCACAAATTTTATATGTCATCAGCCTTTCTAGCTCCAGCTATGCCTACTGTAAGACATGAGAGTGGATTCTATCTTCATCGGTTGGAAAAATGCCAAAATTCATCTGTGGGAAAAATATCCTTAATGGGTATAAAGTTTCTATTCCAGTGAAAACACTGGGACCATGAAACTATTCAAATCTGATGAAACGCCGTCTCATACTTGAACTCAGAGGGAATGTAAAACACGATGGTGCCTCTTTTCCGCCCCTCCTCTCCATTAACTGCTTCTATAGCTGGCTGAGGAGCCAGCTTCCTGACCCGACACATCACATCACATCACATCAGACATGCTTACTGACCCATCCACACCTCCACCTTCCTTCCCCTCACAGCCTGCTCCCCTCCCAACATCCATCTTGTTGACCGACCTTTTCATTTGATGCAGTTTTTTCCTTGTCTCTTTTGTTTAACGATTCCCCTCCTTACATCAAGACTGTCTCTGTTGGTCTGTCCACTTGATATTGAGACCATTGATCAGAGGCGGAAATCAGTGCATTAATGTGATAGGATTAGCGGGGATGCTGACAGCCCTCAAAATGACTTTTCTCTTGACTGGATTAACCTCTTTTCTGCTCAGATACTGAGACCTGGAGAGTTTGGAACACTGTTCAGAGACATGTTAAGTTCAAAAGGTGAATTTAAATGTCAAACAAACACTAGAACCAAGTATATCTGTTTCCACATTTAATATTTCTTTAAAGAAGGTTAAAACCACTTTGGTGTACGACACCATGATGTAGTAGTACAGTTGTGACTGACTCAGACCTTAAGGTCTGACCTCTCTTTCTACAGCCCCTAACCCACACAGAGGAAGGTAGAGGAAGTTGGATCGCCCAAAATCTGCAAAGTAAATGTATGTAAAACACAGAGATACAGGGATTCAGTGTTTGTTAAGAGGCCCACCTGCACCTGCACCCAGAGGTATGGCGAGGACACGTGTGTGTGTGTGTGTGTGTGGCATCTAGTATGTGTGTTTTTGACTCACCCATGAAATGTGCCAGCTCAGCATCCGTCTGAGTTTTAGTCATAGTCTCTGCAGGAGATCTCTTCCAGTACCTGAAAGACGTGCAGAGATATAAAGCGGTGTCAAGAGTTTGGTGAAAGATCACATATCCAAACACACTCACACCTGAGCACCACGCTGAACCTGCTGCACCTCGGACAGTGTAACGAGAGTGACCCGACAACCTCACAATCCCCCTCAAACTTTCCCTGACTCCACCTCCTACAGCTTCACAGCCAATGTGAGACCAACTCCAGACGCCACTCAACGAGTCAAGGAATCCGGTCAAGGATCCCCCACCCCCCATCCTCCTCCTGCCCTTTTGACGTGACGTGGTTTGATGTCAGCTCCAGTTATGTTATTTGACCAGGAAATGGCATTGTAGAGGAGTTCTGCAGGCGGGTGAGGTGGCCGTGAGCAGCAGGACTGAAACCCGCGTCAGAAGTGTTGTGATGCACCTTGTCCGAGTGTACCTGCCAATCAGCAGGGTTTATGTGTGTGTGTGTACATCCTATTTTCATTATCTGTAAACTGGCAGTCATATATACGAAAGCACATAGAGCCTGCACTTCAGCAGCTATCAAAACCATATGCTGCACACACCAGCAGCCAGCGAGCCCAGCACTCACAGGCGGTCGTACGAATTCCACGAGGTTTCTGGTGGGAAGGCCCTGCTGTGAAGAAGCTGGACATTTTCAGGAATCCCAGGTCGGTGATTCCAAGTGATTCCAAAACGTGATAACCCACCACTACTCATCACATGACTGGGATGGAATAAAAGTCAACAGGAGCGGGCGGGACTGGGAGTAATAATCACAATAGTCAGGTTTTGAATGAATGAATAAACAATATTTTATTGTGAGGGTGAAGACGCACGGTGCAGCCATGTCGGAGGAGTCAATGAGAGTGATCTGCCTATCACCCTGGCAGACCAGTGACACACTCTGGCCAAAAAACACAACACAGGAACAGGAGGGGACGGAGCGATTTTTCTGGGATTGGGACAGGACAGGATTACTTTTATGGGAGTGGGAAGGGACAGGGGTGAAAATCCACTCTTCCGTCTAATCTGTTGTGTCAGTCCCTCCTACGAGGACACACACTGTGCAGGTGCTCCTCCAAGCAGACTTGAAAAAAGTATAATAAGGAAAACTATGCGACCATGGTGTCTGTGTGCCCGTCTGCAAGGGGTCAGGGGTCAATGAGGAGCGATCATGGGCACCTGGTTTAATATGGGGGGGAGCAACCTTGGAAAGGTCAAAGTGTAATTTGAAACAAATTTCCTGCATTTCTAAACCACCTAACCTCTTGGATTAAATCAAGAAACTGGTCCAGATTAGAAAACAAAGGATGTATCAAGAACAGAATATAACTGGTTGGATCAGGACAGGAAATGATTTTCAGAGGAATGGCTGTTTCATCTCTGAAATCATATTTATAAAAATATTATGTAGCCTAAAATGGTGGAAGGTTGCAGGCTACTAGGCCATCGTCAAGATCGAACTAGGACAATTTATCAAAAGGAACACAATCAATCTCTGAAGTCTGACAATACCAACAAAGTGATCTAACTCCATTCCCACCTGTTTATTTTATACTCAGTTATCACAGTTAGCATCATTGTCAGAGTTTTAATGTTGTCCAGGAATGAATAATCATAACTTTCAAAGTAGATTATTTTAACCTACATTACCTCAAATCAAGGACCAAATTAATGCACAACTCAGAGGGTGAGTTTTGCTTCTTAAGACTTAAAAGGAGCCATTTTAGTCGAGGACTATAGAAGTTTCATAGAAGTCTGTAGGAGTTTAAATAGTTGAAATAAGTCACTTTCCACTGCTGACCATTGGACTGTTCAGACATTTTGGCGCTGAGTGGCACATCTCCGCTCTACCTGTCATCCCTGATCAGTCAGAGGCTTTTTGTGGGTTGTAAAAATGAGACGTTCCAAGCATCTAAAACACGAGGGGTCCAGGAGCAGCAAACAAGATGCTTCCTGATCTGATCAGGCCCTCGGTCCGCTCCGATCTGAACCAACTTATTATATTGCTTTTGTCAGTTGCTGAAATTAGATATCGTTGATATAGACTGATTAAATATAATCACCTGACTGCAGGGACTGTATGATGATAACTTTATTTTGAAAAAGAAAAAAAGCAAACACAGGAAAAGGAAGCAGTTTTCCTTAATTTCACTTCTCCTCAGTCCAAACCTCCAATACCTTAAGACTTTAAAAGCCACGCCAACTAACTTGGCCTTATGCTCTACTCATTAGTATTGTGAACATGGCAGTAGTGTGGTGAGGTCTTACATATTCCAGATGTTTCAAAGCGCCACTTGCTTCGTCTTGGGAGGAGCTCTTTAAGTGGAGGAAGACACAGGAAGAAGAGTTACACAGGCTGTCGACTGTCCTCGTCCCAGAGAGCTCACAGGTGAAAGTTTAAAGGTCAGTGATGAAGGTCAGTGAGACCACCCCCCCCCCCCCACCTTTAATCAATGCCAGCCAATTTGAACGGACTGTGAATCAGGCGAGGGGTTGTGAGATTAGTATCTACAGCCAAAGTGAAAATGTCTCTCCCAAGAAAGATTAGTCTGAACACTAACAACGTGTTCAGCTGAAAAAGGTTTGGAAAAAAGGAAGAAGGTGTATTAGTGCAGTCAGGAGAGAAAAAGCTTTGTTGGAGGTTTGAAGCACCTTATCGCTGCTCTGTTAGACCAGAAACCCACAAGAGTCCATGAGAAGCTGCAGTCTGATTAGTTCAAAGCATTTTGGTGTCAGCCAGGGTGAATCAGTAGAAACAGAGGGTGGGGGTGGGGTGGGGTGGGGGTGGTCCCTCAAGGCACCACTGAGATTGAATGATGAGTTAATTTGAGGTGAAATTGTATTGAAGCTGTTATGGGCCAGTATTCCCACAGCGAATTGTACTTGTTTAAAGTTTACTTGGACCAAAAAGGAAAGACAATCAACACTTTCTCAGACTTTTCTAATGGCAGGAGAAGATTGTGAATACAGATTTTTCTCTTAAAATACTGTCAGGCTATTCTCAGCTGTCTCAGTTCCTAGTTAGTATAGATTTAATGTAAACATCATGATCAAAGTAGGTCTGTAAATCATGTGTGTCTGGATTATTTCTTCACAAAATTATGACGCAATTATAAACTGGAAGAAGTAACGAGAGCTTCCTGCTGGTGTAACAACTGATAAACTCATTTATCGGCAGAGTGGACACAATTTTCCACCATCACAGGCAAAAAGTTTTAATCCAATCAACATCTTTGAAGAAAAACTTCCCGTAAAGCATTTTACTTTGTGTATTCCCACATCTCAGAGAGATTGTGTTCATTTCCTCTATCATCCACCGTCTGCTGGGAGCTCAGAGGCAGATTACTTTCTTTGGTATAAAAAGCTGACAAAATGATTTTATTCCTGTGTTTGAAAACAGCAACTGTCTACTCTGAGATGCCTGAAAAACACAGTAAGGCTCTGGTCTGAGTTTAGTGTAGTGAAGTGTGTGTAAGGCTTGATTCTCTGTGGAGAAAACTAATAAAAGAAAGTCTGTAACTATGGGACTAAAATGCTGTTTCACTCCATCACACCCGAGCAGACAGTGCTGCATCTGTTGTGGCTCCATCCTCGACTCTTGATCCATTAAGTAGGAAAATGTGAACCACACTGTACGACCACGACGTGAACGCCTCGGACACAGTGTAGCAGAGTTGTGTTAATTAACCAGGTCTCTTTGACATGAACCAAAGCCACATAAAACAGAGCTCCGCTTCCCTAAATGACTTTCCCTGTCTTAACAGCACTGGGATTTAAGACGCCAGCCCTCATCCACTCCCTCACAGTCCAGACTTTTTTTTAATTGCTCCCACATCAACACATGCAACGCAAACACGGCAGTGTTTTGTGTAGCAAGCACACGCAGATACACTCATGGCACACACACCGCTGAACCACGTTTCCCCTCACTCACACTCTTTCCTGCTCGTGGCAGAGGTAAACACATAAACCCAAACTAACAATGTGTGTGTGAATTCATCACAGCCGAGGTCAGACCCAGGAGACCAGAATGCAACTCTCCATAAGAAAGGAAAAGCATACTAACAGCCAACAAATACACTGTTGGGGTGTGTGTGTGTGTGTGTGTGTATGCATGTGTGTGCTACATCCAGCAGTATCTCTAATGAGGAAGGTCAAACACAGAAGCCTGAGATATTTATTAAACTGCTCTGTGTGAACATCCAGCGTGCTGCACTCACAGCACGATGTGAAAATAAACCTCAAGATGTCGCTGAGGTTGGTCTCGAAAACTGGATCTAAATAACTGAGTTATCATTATTATTTGATTAACTGGTTAGCCTGTTGCTTCGATGTGGGCTTCCTCCAGGTGCAGAGACATTAAAGCGAACAGCGACAGACAGCAGGTGAGCAGAATGATTGACAGCAGTGAAGAGTTAAGAGCTTCAGAGGGATTAATGCAGCCCGAGCACTGACAGAAGGTGTGAGGTTGTTCAAGAGAAAGGTTTCAATCAAATTCACTGTTGTCACATGACAGGAAGAGGAACAAGACAAACATGAAGCAGATCTGCTCTTATGGTATTACAGCTGTGTGTTATTTTTGTGTGTATGCAAAGTGGAGGTTAGTGTGACAGTGAGTGTGTGTTTGACTCACCTCTTTGGCTCTCTGCACTGCATCACTCGAGGGGTTTCTGATCTGTGGGGACGACTTGGTGTTGATTTTATCATAAAGCTGAAACAAAAGATAAGAATCAGTCAGACAGTGAAACTGTGAGCAGAGCAACACAAAAGACCTTCCACACTGAGGTCAACATGATCAATACCACGTCTTTAACGGCTCACTCAGTTTGTCAGATCGTGTAAAACTGTTCTCGGCTGCTCGGCTGATGTAGGGACGGGCTAACTGAGTGTCTTTCTACAAACCTTTTTTTATAAAAAAAGAATAATAATGATAATAAACGTTCCCATACAAAAGCTGCTGTAGAAGAACTTTTGATTTAGATCAGTCTGATCAAGGAATGTCACTTTATTTTATTTCACTCTATCTGATGTTTTTTCATGAAAGATGATGCTAAAGCAACACAAAGATCCATGTTTTTTTATGTTATGTTATGATTATCTCAGAGAAAGCTTTGTAGCTGCATGAGGCCAAAAAGTAGATAACAACAGATTTACAAATCCAGTCAGAATAGAGACCTGTTGAACAAACTGCTCACCCAGCAAACAAAGGTCAAATATATGGATAAATGAATGTTTTATTCTCTTGCCCAACAAAACTAAATGTGCAAAATTACAGGCGATTCTTTATATTATTAAAAACTGCTGAAAAATTAAAAAAAAAAACATAATAATTTGAAAATATGTTGTTTTGTCCCAGGTCTGATTGTTTTATTTAATGTCCTGCCTTTTACCATGAGGATCTGCTTATTATCTCCTCCTTTTTAATTTCCTGATTTAAGTTTATTTACAGCGATGGTGAGGTGAGAGGTGAAGGCTTTTTACAGATGTGTATTGATAACAGAGATAAAAACAGAACCAAACAAAAGAAAAGCAGACAGAGGTGGACAAGACCAAACAACCCTGCATAGTGTTGATGACCTATATAAATATGCTAAAAATGTGTTGTTTAAATCTGATTGGTTTGTTTTCATACTCAGAGGATCACTGGAGCGTAAGCAGCAGCACAATTGCATCTTCTTTCACGAGAAATTTCACTTGAAAATTTCTGTTTACTGTAAACTGTGTTAACCGCAACAACTCTTTGGCTGAGTGGAAACATAATCTGATATAAACGATTTATTACTCTAAAAAGTCAAGTGGAAATGTGGTTAAAAAACAAAGCAACGAGCCTGATTTATTCTCCACTTCTCTTCAGCTCTCTCGCTCTATTTGGTTTAGAGCGTCAATACCGCTTTTTCTGTTTTATTCTTTTTCCTTAACATTTAACTGTTAACAAAAAGGAACTGTTCTTTCATCTCTCTGAACGAAGGACGGCAGACACAAGGGCTCTGTTAGCAAGAATCCCAGCTGACTAATAAACTGCACTGACTAGACCGGCTTGTATAAGCCCAGTCAGAGACAAGTGTGGGTGTTATTTTAGAGGTTGTATGTTTGTAGACAAAATGGCCCTGAAACACAGTCTAAACAAAGGCAGCAGCTGTATGCGCAAATCAAAGCAGAGGTCAGCTTTTTGAACAAAAGATGCAGACAGCCTCGGTCAACTAAAGCAACTATTATCACATTCATATTCAAAGAAAAAGTGATGTTCAATGAGCAACCTGTTTTTATTTAATTCAACATGCTGCACTGTACGTACGCAGGGAGTCATGCATAGTGTGCACACACACAAACATTCACACAGAGAAACACTGAGAGTCACAGACAAACACAGCTTTTGTGCCAGACAGTTCAATGCCACTCAAAGACCCAACATTCCTCTGCTTCCAATCTCACGCTAACAACAACAGCAGCACTGGACGTGTGCTGGTGGACATCATCATGAGGTATAAACAGCAGCAACAACAAAATTAACCTAAAAAAATATTGTCACTTGCATTTTCTACATTGGAGTATTTAAGAGTAAATTGAATTCATATTAAAATGAAATCTATCATTCTGATGCTGATGACCATTATCAAAGGCAAACTCAATGTAGAAACATAGGGCTGGCAGTAGGAGCAATGCAGCTACACTAGTTGTGTGCAAGCCACAACAGTTCAGCAAGGCAGCTGCCACACACTCACACACAAGGCAGACGGCGTGTCCTGGGCGTAGATGTAATAAAGAAAAATACTTTTGAAAGGGAGCACTTTGAAGTGTTGCAATTCCTTCCGAAATAGAAAGACCACATCTGAGGACAAATGTGTTCGTAGCTGTCAAATGGCTGCAGGCAAAAAGCCTGCTACTGTGGAGAGGGGTGAGACGAAATGAATTGTGCTAATGGGAAGATAGCTCGAAGTTTCAAAAAGTTTCTCACAGAGGACATTTGTAGTTGTGTGCTCGGTTGTGCGCACAAAAAAGGAAGTTGCTGAGTGAAGAATGAACAAAGTGTTAGCTTTGAGAGAGAGGAGTATAGATTCTGCTCATTTTCTCACCCATGTACACCTGTTCAGTCACTGTGTTAGGTGGGCCCCTAAAAACTGCCATCAAGGGGAGTTTCAGACCCTTGTATGATCTGTTAAGTGATTAGTTTGAAGCACACTGATGTGTTTAGTGTTTGTTACTAAACACTGGGCGTCCTCCCACCAGACAAAACAGAGATAAGGGTTATGATTTCCTTCATATATGAGAATCGTAATTTCCGGACTATAAGTTGCTACTTTTTTCACACGCTTTGAACCTTGCGGCTCAAACAATGATGTGGCTAATTTATAGATTTTTACGGGCTGACGAACTTCATGCCGCCAAAACATTTAAAAACATTCAGCCTCGTCACATCAGACCCATGAAATTACCGAACAGGTCACAGTGGACCAATGAAACTGTTCGAATTAGATCAAACGCACTCACACTAAATTCTTCAGATCAGTCATTTTGCGCTTAATGCACACACCCTCATCATGGAGAACACACGAAGAAATGCATATGATGCAGCTTTTAAGTTAAAGGCAATCGATCTGGCTGTCGAAAAAGGAAATAGAGCTGCTGCAGGTAAGCTTGGCATCAATGAGATGGTGAGACGTTGGAGACAGCAGCGTGAATGTGTAAATATCTCATGTTACAACGTAGACACCTGCGGCTTATAGACAAGTGCGGCCTATATATGTAAAAAAAAAGTTTTCTTTTTAAATTTAGTGGGTGCGGCTTATATTCAGGTGCGCTCAATAGTCCGGAAATTACGGTATCTGTTATTACTGACAGAGTAACATCCTGAACTTAGGTCACATGATGACACCTGAGTCAGTGTCACTGGCAGAAGAGGTTCATGTTTAAATGTACAATATGCTGGATGCCTTCAACATATTTTATACATAACTCAGTGCATGTGAAATCAGTTCCAATGTTTGGCTGTTAGGACCTGTCCGAAAGTATCTGGAGAATCACACAGCGTATTCCTGGGCTGCACATCCCACTGACATGCGTGTCAACCTATGTGGGTGATATGCCTGAAGGAATGAAAAAAGAAGGATATAACAGATACCTACTGAAAATATTTAGTGCAGCAGCAGCAGCAGTGGAAAAAAAAGCAATCACTCTGAAATGACTACAGGCCAATTCACCTGCAGTAGCTTGAAATCATCAAAGAGACTCATGAGATAGAAAGACTGACTTCCCTACTGAGATTAAGAAATGATTTATCCATTGCAAGATGGACATCATACATAATATATTGTTGGTTCTAAATGTCGTGCCTGGACATTGAGTGTTTTCTTGCTGTGTGCTTTTCCAGTCATGGATAATTATGTCATGGTGTCTGAATGTTCTGTGCACATGTTTTTGACATAAACAAAGGCCTTCTAATAAAATCTTTGTGTCAAAAGATACATGTGGATCGTTAATGTTGTTTTTTAGGAAAAGTTCTACAAGAATGAACCATTGTGGTTTCTATTACAGCTGTGATGCACTGGAAAAAAAACTCATTAAAATCATCAGCTAACACAGTTAATGAGTTAATTGTAAAACACATTTGGTATATTCCTGTTTAGTGATCCATTTGTGTAATTCTCTAAGAGCCCATCCAGACAGACAAGGAGACACGGGTTTGACCTGAAAGCTGGACTGACGAGGTCCAGCAGACAGAGGGAGGGAAGACAAATAAAAGAGGCTGCGGGTACATGTGTGTATGAAAACGTGTGTATTTCTGTTAACACAACAGCTAATGGGCAGAGGAGGAGCAGGATGCAGCGGGTTTGGTCTGTGCTTCTCTTAAAATTTGACACGACTACAGTGACAACCCACAGAAAACACACCTCTCAGGTGTGCATCTGCACCCCCCCCACCTTCATGAACAAACTCTCTCAGAAAGACAAACTCAACACACTCATCAGGAAGTTGTTAAAAGAATAGTGAAACAAAGCAGAAAGCCTGAGGGTTGAATCGTACTCAGTGTGAGCGAGTGTCGTCTGCAGCTACTGAGCGTACATACATGTTTACATACATGTTTACTGCACCCTTGTCCTTGTGCTTTTGTTGAAAGTGAAACAAACTTGAGCTGACCTGAGCTCTTTTATTTGAAAATAAACTAAAAGGTGCACAGATTCTGTAGCCCACATCTGAACAAACCGCATATGTGATAAATAAACTTTGATATTTACAGGTCAGATGTGCAGAGAAAAGTAAATCTGTCGCACAAGCATGACTACATTACACCTCTGTGGTTGCGGTTATTATGTGCCAACAGCCACAACAAGCAAGTAGCAAGTCTTATTCTAAGATGAGAAACAGTATGATATCTTAATTTCCTATTAGTGACAAGTAAATTCAGACATCATTTCCTTGAGGGCAACTTATTACCCTGCCTCTGTTTAACTAAAGAAGCCTGAGGAGCTTCGGAAACTAGAACATGAGGAAAAAATACAAATGCACTTGACTAAAGCGCCTCATTATACATGTCAAACGCCAAAGACACACACAGGGGGATACTGGGCTGACTTTAAATTAGCTTGAGGCATCTCTTGACAAAACGCTCTTCTTGCAAACACATCAGAGAGAAAAACGGGAAGAAAACACGCTCACCCAGGAGACGGTAAGTGGTTTGTCAGAAAAAAGCAGCCGACAGAGTGCAAACGAGACACAAGTTATCTGAGGCAGACGGCTCCATCCGCTCAGTGCCTACAGGATTTCTGGTTTCCTCTGTGTGTTTCAGCGGTGTGTGTGGAGGCTAGTTTCAGACAGGCACAGATAGTGATGGAGGCTGCGCTCGCTGTGAATGGCACGAAGGCCCCACAATAGAAGCCATTGTTCCTTCACGGTCTGAGGCTGGGCTGCACTCTTCTGTCGCTTTCTGACACCCCTCACCCTCCTCCCCCTCGTCTCAGAGCAGGGGTGTGAAACTGAGGCTGAAAAAGAGACATCTGCAGCTTCAGGCTCCCACTGACACTGCTGCACACACACACACACACACACACACACACTTGGCAGATCTACGAGTGTCCTGAAGCCCACTTTAACCTATTCAGTCTCCAGCAACTGGGAGGGCCTTGAACACAACACACACCTGTCTTTAAAGATACCTTTTCCTCAGTTGACTCAAGTGTTTTCATTTCAGCCTCTTAAGACTAATTTGTTTCTTTCTAAAGCTCGTCAAATCGCCGTTTCTGCAGTATCTTACTGATAGTGAGATGAGCTGATGTTTGGAAGAACACGTGTTTGATACACAGAGCCACTTCTGAAATAGAGGGTGAGGAAAGTGAGGTATTTGTCTCCCCCCCCTTCAACAACTATTGAAACGTTTTAACCTCCTGAGACTGAGATTCACACAGGCCAACAGTTGAGACTCTGTTCCTACAGACTGAATGGACGATCACATCAACATCAAAATGTTCAGAGTTACACAACGTTCAACAATCAGAAGGATTTTAGATGTGTTGTATTGTTGTTGTGTTTTATACACTGCTGACTTTTACTTTATACAGTCAAATAAATCCACTGTCCCCGTACGCCATTTTTAAAAAAAACTACTTCCTGTTCAAAGACATGGTTTAGTTTTTATACTAATCAGGTCCTACTGATCCCAAACAGCAGGAGAAATTAAAAATTCATACTAAATCAACACGTGGGTCTCAGAGGAGGTGAAACGTCTTCGAGAACCACACGCGAATCCAGCTGCCTCAGTGTTGGACAAGCTAGCAGTTGCTACGACAACACAGCAGAAGTAGTTAACTACATCAGAAACGACTTTTTTATTTTTTTAAATGAATTGCCAAATCAATGCTATCTCAGTGATCAATATAACTGTCAGTTAAACTGATACAAAGGAGAAAACAAAAGCTCAGTTAAACAGTGACTTGTGATCTTTACAGGTTCCTGCTGCCACCTTATCATCAAGTAAACTCCAGCTTGTGTGTCTGTATTCCTTTTTACTCCTGTTGTAGGCATCAGCCCAAGGATTGGTACGTGATGTCACTGTGTGTGCGCAGCAGAAAAATCTGCTGTGCTTGAGCTTCAGAGATACTCTGCAGCTTGTGTGGACGCCGCCGCACGACTGGATCAATAAAAGAGCTTTGCTACTGAAAAGCTATTTGATTCAGAAAACAGAAACAGTGCAGAAACACCATGACCTGGAAGACTGAGAATCTTCACAGACAGAGAAAGAGCAACGTTAACTTCAGGAGTCTGATCTTTTTTGATCGTTGGTGGCTTCTAAAGAGCTTTTGTCACAAAGTTGTGAACTGATCTGATCCTGTCACAATCTCATCCTGTAACCAGACAACAGTCTGCATCATGTACATCCTGGGGACAGCCCCCGCAAAGCATCAGGGGAAAGCCATGGGGGGACTCTCATATCGAGGCCTCAGCGGAGGAAGACACATCTTGGTGCTTTTTAGTGCAACCACGGCCGACTGCAGCTGTTATGAACCAGGAAGCTGTTGTTTAAACTCTGTATGAACTTCATGAAGATGGATTTTGCTGAGAAGCAACTGTTTACAACGAGCTGTTCTTAAAAGGACAGCTTTATCTGTGCTAAATACCAAACCCCTTTTTGGATGCTGTATATTTATGTGAGTGCTACAAAATATTAAATCTTATGAAACTGAGAAAAGAGGGAAAACCTGCGAGTACTCCACTCTGAACATGAACATACAGTATATTCACTGTGGATTTCCATTATTCACTGTTGTAATCGTGCTGTGTCCTGCCAACAGATCTTGTGTTTAAACCCCAGAGACACAAAACACAGAAGGAGAGAACAGAGTAAACAACAAGGATTGAGGAAAGGCCTAATAAGAGCACAAAGAGACAAAATGATGCTCTCAGACAAACTGTGTGCTGATCTAAAATGCTCTCTGACCTCTCTTGGGATTCTCTGACTCAGTATGGTGCTGATGTGGTGAACCAGTTGTAGGTCAACAGACTGCTGCCGAGACCTACAGCTCATCTCTCTCTGTCAAACATCCCTGACTCACAGAAACGAGCAGCGACCGGCCATTAGTCAAGTTCACCGTCTGCACCCTGACGCTGTTTGTGTTTAACACACACACACAAAGACGAATTAGGGGAGGAATTTAATGACACATCTAAAAACAACGTGACCTTTTTACATTGCCCCTGGAGAATTGAGCATCCTCGTGTGTGTAGGTGGAGGGAAGCTATTCGTGCCTTATATACTGCATGAAACATATATATCTTATTTAGGACTCTATTTTAATCCTGAAGCTGCAAAATGCCACGTCATGTGTAGCTTCACAGTAAAGTCGAATCCAGCAGCACCTGCTGTTTATTCATAACAGGTCTCAAACTACTGCCTGACAGACACTTTCCAAAAGCCCCCCACATTTTAAATATTTGTTCTGAAGCAGGGATTCAAACCAAAAACAGCCTGTGTGGGGGTGTTTAAGGTACCAGTGAGACAATGAAAGCTGCAGTTGGAGCAACAAATGACTGTGTTAAAGGTTTATGAGATGTCAAAACAGTTTGTTGTAGCAACTATTTTATCTTTTGTCACAACAGTTGCAAGGTAAACAACAGATATACAGCGTTCATGTTATGTTTTGCTGAAGCCTGTCAGGGGAGCAGCTTTGGAGCGCATATAGCTGAAATATCCTGTGTGGCCTCCAGATACTTAGTGTGAGACCGCCACAGGCTACATATCAACCCTTGCCAGCACTTATGGCTTCTTAAAAAAAATCTTTAAGCTCTTGTACTGTGGCATTGATAATTTTAGTTGTTTGTTTACAGTGGATGCGCTCACAGTTCTGCATGATCTCTAGCTCTTGTGTGGTTTGTGTGCATTTACTGAAGGTTTCTTTGGACAAAAGTATCTGATAAATGAACGTAATGTAAAGCCTTGAAGGATCAGAGTCAGTTGAAGGGACACAGAGATGAATCTTTCTCTGGTCATCCTTCAACAGCTGTGCCAAAAACAGCTTGATCTGAACATGAAGTGCTGTGTTACAAATCTAAAGTAACAGTGAAAGCTCATTTATGTGCACAATCTAATCTGCAACACAGTCTAATCTCACATACAGCAACTGTTACGTGCAGTTACTGACTCTGCCGTAGGCTGCATTCAAATTACTACAGTAGTGCATTTAAATAAGAAAAACATTACATTCTGCTCTCTGCCTTTAGTTTATTGTGCTTAAAACATTAATAAGACTGCGGTTAGTAAGCTAATAACATTTCTGCTAACAGTGTGAGCAAAGACCCAGGACATTAAACTACAGAGTTGTGATAGTCACAGTCACCAGTCTGAGGTGTGAACGCTGACACCTGTGTGTGTGTGTGTGTGTGTGCGTGTGTGTGGTTATTCTGCAGCAGCCGGACGTAGGTCGAACACATTTACCCAAACATTTGTGCTGACATGTATAAACTTTCCTTCAGACGACGCTGTACTGAAACTTAACTGGTCCCTTTTTAGCACAATGTCACACAAGACCACAAACCAACACCTCTCCATTCCACACTGCCTCGTCTGAA